>JALHBX010000036.1:0-62476 GCA_024340025.1 Tolypocladium tundrense
CCCCCCCCCCTCTCGGCCCTGGCCCATCCGGCAGATTTCCATTACCCCATAGCGTGGCAAGCAAGTGCGTCACCCTTGGACACCATCACGACCGCCACGGGGGGCCTGCATACGCAAAAAGTCATTCTCTCCGTTGCCTACCACCGTCCAGGCTCCCCTCCAATCACTATCGTCACGCCAAGCTCTCGCCCTCGGGAAACCAGTCAATCCCGGGCGTCGTCTACATGCCGCGCGCGCACATGTATTGATGTGTATTACCCCATAGCGTCGCATGGAACGCCATTAGTTCCCTGTGCGGCAAACCGTTCGTTCTCCAACGCATATTACGCGGGCCATCTGCTATGCATCGGCCAAGCGTGCCGTTTACTTCCTAGTAGGCAGGTAGTGCTTCGTAGCCCATGGTCGTTGCCGGTTGAGCAATTGATTCGAGTATCTTGCATATCCACTTTGGCCTGACATTGTGACAAGTACACGATACTTGCACCTCCAACAATAAACGCCTGTTATCTATCAAAGAACTCTGGTCCGCTCCCCCGGCCACTTGCACCAGGTTCTGTCTCCATCGCCGTGCAATTAAACAGGTCTCTGCTTGTCAGCCTTGCACCCTTGGGATGCAAGTGTTACATCTCCCACCCTGGGCTCTCAGTTTAGCAGCCAGATCCCGTTAATGCCAGCAACTATCCCCGTCGAGCATACCTCCGCTCGTCACTCCGTCAATTCGAGATGGACTCGTCGTGGTCGTATAAAGAGCCTCTACGCCACTCACCGCAAAGCACAGCCTTGTCGTTGATCACAGCCACGCACAGGGAAATAAGGAAGCCCATTACCATTCCGCGTTTCAGAACTTGACAAAAGATCAAAGGTTGTCCCCCATGCCTCTACTCCATCCATACACAAGAGCATCCCTCCGCCCGCCGTCCCCCCATTTCCATTCTTGGGGCCTTCAGATGGGGCTCCTGCACTCGCCGCTCGCGGTCGCCGGTTACCGTCCCCTTGTCTGAGCCTCCTGAACCCCAGGCTTTTCCCCCACAACCCGTCCAAGTGCCGCACCCTCGGCACCAGATCCGGCAAGTGGCGCTTGCACATTTAGCTTACGAGACCCTTCTTGGACTGTTTATGCTGGTCAGTACGTCTGCTGGATGATGTGACGGCTGTCATTCCCGTCTTCCAATGCTCGGCTCACCAGGTGCTCCCAGAGCTTCGTCGTCAACAGATCCGGCATCGTGTACAAATCGATCGAGAACTCGCCGGCTTCAGCCAGATTATCCGCTATTAGCAACCGTGAATCAACACACAAGGAAACGAAGCTGCGTTCCCGTGGCCAGAAGGGAGAGCTCACCTTCCACGTCACTCCTTATATATGTGTCTGGCCCCTTGTTCTCGTTGATGAGCTGTATGACCCGCAGCAAGTCCTCCTCCTCGAGCTTCTCCAGCGCCTCGGCGATCTTCTCGTAGTCGTGCTTCTGCGCCCCCTTCTTAGTTGCGAGTCCCTTCTTCTTAGGGCGGTCCTCATCCGTGGGCAGAGGTCCCGTCTCGCGCAGCCGCTCCTGCAGCGCCTGGGAAGGGTTTTTGAAGGTGACGGTATGTGTCGCCTCGTAGTGTTCCTGGAGGAAGTTCAGGTCATGGATGATGGGCGCCAGCTTCGTCTTCTCCGTCGTGAAGCACTCGATGCTGATCTCGAACTCGCCCCATCCTTCGTTGGTGCAGGTGAAGGGCGGCTTGGTGAAGGCTGGTTTGCAAACGTCCGAGGTCAGTCACAGCGCTCGGGGCTGGCTGGCTACCCTCAAAAGGCAGGGGGACATCGGGACAAACAGGGGCGACTGACTCTGAACAGGATTCTCAAACGTAGGGTGCAGGTGGTAGACGACCTTGGTGAAGACATCGGCAGGTCGCTCGTTGCCATCCTCGTCCAGAATATGCAACCGCAGGCTCCATTGTCTCATCGGAAACTCATCCACAGGCGGCTTGTCGGTGCTGGAGGTCGTCAGTACTCGCTGCCGGCGCGTGGGAGGACAGAAAAGCCGCTTACACAATGTGTTGGTCGGTCACGACCTTGACGTTCCGCTGCAGGTCGTCAGCACGCTTTCTCGTCAACCGAATCGTCGTCTTCTTCCGCCTGGGTGCCATGGCGGGAGGGGGTGGCAGCGATGCGCGTTGTGCTCGGTTGGGGGAGCTCGCGCGAGGACAAAGGAAGCTCGCTGCGTTGCTGTGCCAGGGCAGAAACGAGAGGGCGTTTCGCGGGCGCACAGGGCGAGAGGGAAGAAGAGGAGGGTGGAAAGGAAACGGGCAGCAGAACAGAACAGAAATGCAACAAGCCGTGCAGCTGCGTCACGGCGACGAGGTGCCCGAGTTCGGTCCCCAGAGCTGCTCACGCGCACGCTGGGCTGTCGTCCAGCTGGCAGCCTGGCACCGCGCGACCCATCACAGCCGGCAGTGAATTTACCTCGCCCTCTCACCTCGGCACGCAGGACAGAAAAAGACGGACGGCGCGCGCAGCAGACGTGTTTCCGACTTACCTCGACCAACATGATCACTCCCTTATTTTCCTTCTCTTCTATTCCAAGCTCGTCCGGCTTCGCCCCCGTGCTACTCGTCCAGCAAGGTCGAACAAAAAAATCCTACACGCTGCGATCCGGACAAGGGATGCGCAGGAAAGTCGCGTCCAAGACCAATGTATATATATATAGATTCGTACGACTGTGTTCGAGCAAGGCGGCCGAGGAGCGATGGGCGGGTGGCTTGCCGCGAGGAGTCGGAGTGTGTCGTCGATTCGGCGGTTGGTCGTGAAGGAGGACGTGAGTACGAAGTACGAAGTAGGCTGCTGTTGCCCCAGAGGCTGGAAGGCTCGTGGTGGTGTTAGCGTCCATCCGCAGGCCCCTCTCCCTCTCCCCTTTGGACCATGCCCCAGCCCTGGCGGTTATTATAAGCCACGATTCTCCCTTGCCATCAGAGCCATCCAAAAAAAGTATAACATATCTTGCAGCACCCACCTGCAGGGCAATTCCCGCGTGTATTTTAAGACCTTCTCCACATACGGTAGTATTTCCTCTATTCCACTCTTTTTTCCTCGTCCTCTTGCCCTCAAAAATCCGTCTAGAGCAGCCCCGTCCAGCCTCAGCACAGCACGGACGGGACATCACGCGTTGTCTCAACAAGGGTGCGCTTATTCTAATGCATTTCTTTTTCTTCTGATTACGAGTGTTGTGACCTTATGCTCTCGAATGCTATCCTCCGTCCGCCAAACCTCCTTCCGGACATGCACCACTTGGTGCTCCATCCCGATCACACTGTCTGATCCTTTCCTTTCCTTTCCTTTCCCGCCTTTCCTTCCGAGTGGATCGCTTCAGTGTAGTTTGTGATGGGGGTCTCTCTGGTTTGGGGGGGTGCAATCATCGCTGTGACGATGCTGAACGCTGATGTGACTATGGGGGGTTGCGTAAATCAAGTTGGTGGCAGGGAACAGCAGCTCTGCGTGCAGAGACCGCTGGGGCAATCGACGCGGAAGACCGCTTAGGCAGCTGGGGCCTCCTCCGTGACCTTCTTGAAGATCTCCTCGTTCTCCTTCTGGGCCTTGAGGAAGGCGTCCTTGAAAAGGTTGGCGTCTGCGAATAACGCGTCAGTAGTAGTCCCGAGATAAATTCTCTGCTCCTGTTGACTTACTCTCGGAGTTGGCGAAGCGGATGGCCAGGGTCACAGCCTCGGGCTCACCCTCGCTCACATCGGTCGCCGCGTTCCACACCCAGCTTCGGTCAGATCCAACGTTCGGGGAGAGCTTCATCTCCGGGACAACTAAGCAATGTTTGTTAGCCAAAACCGATCTCATCGCTAGAGAAATAACAAACGCCACGATTCGGAAAGCCCGCTCCACATCGGGGCACGAGCATCAAAGGCGACGATAGGGAAAACTAACCGTAGTGGTTGGCGCAGACCTTGAGGGTCTTGTCACGGCGCATGACCAGCCTCGTCTTGCCGTTCTCCTTATGCTTCAACAGCCGGACGTCGCCAGTTCCGCGCTCCTTCCACTCGCTGCTCTCCTTGACGAACTTGAAGAGCTTGGCGCGCATCTTGAACTGTTGCTCCTCCGACTCCTCGTTGGTCTTGGTCTCGACCTTCTCGGTGAGCTTGATAACGGGCTCGAAGTGGACGTCCTCGCTATCGGGGGCATCCTCCTACACGCAGCACCGCGTTAGCATCTGTACTTGTCCTCCCCGAGGGGGCGCGCTGGACGGCCATAATATACCTCGTCGCCTTTGGCGGCCACGGCAGCATCCCGCTGGGCCTTTGCGCTGCCCGAGTTGTCGCCCCGGTCCTCGTCGTCCTTCTTCTCCTTCTTGGCGCCGCCGCCGAACATCGAGAAAACGGCCGACGAGGTTACGGGCTTGCTCTCCTCGGTCGCGGCAGCAGGAGCCTGAGCCTAGTCGCAAAATACCACGTCAGCCAAAGACACTCCCTTACTCGCATTCGGCTTCGACGCGCATACGCCCTGTGGTCGTAGCACAGGGGGGGTACAGGAAAAGTACGGCGCGCGGTGCATCGTGTGTGCCCAGCGTCGCGGCGAGATTCACCATACCTCAGTCGTCTCAGTCTCGGTCGGCTTGGTCTCCTCAACCGCCTTGGTGTCCTCAACCGGCTTCGTCTCCTCAGCCGGCTTGGTCTCCTCGACCTTAGGTTCGGTGTTCTCGGTGGAAGACATCTTGCGAACTGTTTGCGTCGTCCGTTCCTTGATAATCTGTGTAGCGGACAGGGAAAAATTGCGAGGTCAGCGTCGCAGCCCAAAAGCCAGCCCACCACCACGCCAGCAGATTTGTTATTTTACCCCTCCAGCCCAGCAGCGCAAGAGACCGCCCCACCGTAGAGGGGAGGGGTGTGGAAGGGGCCAGCGGTACTCACAAGAGCTATGCAATATCTTTTTCCTCGGCCGGCGCGCTGAAGGATCACAGGTCGTATCGCGGCGTTAAGGTAGCTCGTTGTGTTGGAGTTGGAGTTTGGTTGTTGCTAGAAAAGGCGGCGGCGGCACTGCGTCTCTGTGCACGGCTGCGAGTGCGTGCGGAAAGAGCTTTTGCCCCTCCCCTGGCCGCCCTGGAGGCGGTCTCTGATTGGGGCCCTCTTTCACCGCAGGACCCCGTGCCAGGTCACTCGCCCGCTCTGTCGTGCAGCGGCGGTACCTCTAGTGGGGGTCCCCCTTTCGCGTCAAACGATGCAGTGTGGCGCCCTCGCCTCACTCTCATCAGTCGAGGATTCATTCCCTTCTGCGTCTACATCACTTATGACGGCTTCCCTGGATATCAACTCGTCATGACTCCCAACTGCTAGCATGTATGGAGTACCGCAGCCGGCTCTAGCAAACAGGTAATGCGTCGGGACTTGTGCTACCTACAAGCCATCGCGTAATATCGCTTGCCCTTACAGTGCACTGCACCAAGCACTTTTCTCGAGTCCCGTGGTTACTTGGCTACCCTAGACTTGACATGGACGTCGATCTAGTTCTCATCTCACCGCATCCTTGCACGCTGGCAACCCGGTCTGGAGACATAGATGGTGCTCGTGATGATTGTATGGCGTAGAGCACACGGTATTCATGGCCGTTACCCGCGTGTTCCTTTCCAGGCCTGATTCAAAGCACACAAATCCCCGTGCGAAGCATCGTGCAAGGCTCACGAAGACCATGAATAGTCCAGGTCACAATAAAAGGAGACGATCAAAGTCGTGGGGAATCAATACAAGAGAGGCGTCGACTAATTGCTCATCGAAAAAGGGCCAACACTAAAGCAAAAAGGCCACCAATGTGTTCTCGACATAATTCAGAGTCCGTAAACTCCAGCAAAGCCATGTTCCCTACCGTACAAGTGACCTGTCCGGAACCCCATGCGGAAACCATAAAGTTCAATGTCGTGTGCTTCTATACCTCCACTTTGCACTCATGTGTGCCTCTTCCTCCACGGCCGGAACTTCTCTGGCATCGGCCTTGGCGTAGCAACCTAGACCAGGGTCGTGATGCCGTCTCGAGCTTCAGCTGAGGTCGTCTAGCCCGGCTGGCCTCTCTGGCTGCCTCCTGCTTACTCGCTACAAACTCCCTTGCTTTGCGTTGATATTCGTCGTGCTCCTCCCGCCGACCCGTGGCCTTGAGCCACCATATCTTGGCTGAAACCTGGGCATCGAGCAGACCGAGCTGCAGCTGGTTCTGGAGATCATGCACCAAGCGCAGCTGTTCCCTAGTTTGCTGCGAGACGGTACCTAGGCCTCTGGCAACATCCTCAGTAGCACCCTTGATGCGGCTGATGGTATCTGACCTGGCACTGCCAAACGACTGCTGTGCTCCAGCGAGGGCGTTGTTGAGTCTGTTGATCAGGCTGTCCGATACGAAGACGACGCTATTGCCGACAGTGTCAGATACAGCGCCAAGCGAGCGCTTCGCCCCCTCGAAGCAGCGCTCTGCTTCCTGGGCTGCCGCAGGGACGAGCTCAGAGAGGTCATGGGCGAGGTTCTTGGTCATCTCGTAGGCCTCCTCCATGATGCCCTTGCCGAAGTGGACCTTAACCACTTTATGGATCTTGGGGCGGCAGGTAGCCTTTAGAGACAGGTTGACAACGCCGTGAGCTTCCTTCTTTGGGAACCGGAGGAGAATACCCTCCTCAACCGGGGACATGGCTGTCTCAATTTGGTGGTCTCCCCGTGTAGCTGCAACAACCAAGCAGCTCTTCGAAAGCCACGTTTCTTTGACATCGCTGGGGACGTGGACCAGGATGTCGGTTTGGGCATGAGGGGTGAGAGAGACGACGGGCTTCTTGGCCCCGAAGAGCCATTCATCTGACGTGCCATCGCCCAGCGGAAGCAGGCCCATGCCACCAACCGATGAAGGGCTAGGGCGAACGCTGGACGAGGCTACGCTCGTTGAGACCACCACGGTCGTTGTAGTAGCGGTGATGGTGGAGGTTGCTACTGAGGCTTCCGGTCTGGAGCTTTCAGCCGGTGGTGTATACAATACCGGGATGAGCAGGGCAAAGGCAGCCGCGAATAAAAGGCCTGGGAGAGCCGCCGAGGTCGTCTCAATGAAGTAGTCCTTGACGTGAGTGCCCAACTCCCAGACGTCGGCCAGCCTTTCGTTCAGCTTTACCTGGAAAGTCTCTGGCTTTTCAGGAAGTTGCTGTTCACGGGGTCGAAGCTCGAAGGGTCTCTCCATGAGCTTGCTAGCTTCTGGAGTCAGGATAGAAGGCGTCTTGAGACTGTGTTGCGTATATTCGAGGGAGCATCGCGAACGAGCTTCCTCCTCGGATTCGGAGCCGTCCATGCTTTGATTCTGCAGGATGAGTGTCTCGTCTTGTACTTCGCTGGTGGCCTCATCGGCCTCGCCGTCTCCTCCATCGAATGTGGACGTCTGGGGCGGTGCATCTACCTCGTCGACAACCGACTCATCGTCATGCGTGCATTCGGTGCCGGCGAGGCTGTGGACATCGTCCGGTCGGGGGAAGTCGAGCGAGCCAATAGACTCGCCCATGGACTCGGTGTAGTTGCCGTCCTGGGACTCGCTGTCGGTGCCGGTGACGAGTTCATAGGTGGACTCGGCCAGGCCGGTGTCCTCGGTCGTGGTAGTCAGACGCATGATGTCGGGATCGCTCGAGGAGATCCAGTTGGCGAGGCGTCGGTTTCCCTGCGGCCGGGGGAAGCGGAGGAATGGTTCAGAGCTGGAGAGCGCCTGCTGATGCGCAGCTGGCGTGGTCGGCGTCGGTCGGGCAGACTGGGTGCCACGACGGTGCGTGGGCGGCTGTGGCGGCGGGGTGGAAGCAGTCGTTGCCTGCTCATCCATAACGAAGCGTCAGCGGAGGGCTTTCGATCGTCTCACACGGTAGGCGCTCCTCTGCCTGCCATGGAACAACTCGGAGGCGATGGCGTGCGGACGACGCGGGGGATGGGGCGCGAACGTGTAGGGCGGGCGGGGTGGTGAGACAGGGCGATGATGAAACAGAAGAGCGAGGAGACGCAGGAGGTCGGAGGAGAGAGGGCCGACGACTGACCACCATGTAGAAAAGGTGACGGAACGGAACAAGAATAGGCCCAGCCCAGGGAAATGTCGTCCGAATGTGCGTGCGGCTCGCCGCTGCCTGGTCACGGCCGAAGTTGGAACCTGAACCCGAGGTTGACTCGGTGGGAAGAGGGAGGGAGGGGGTGGGGTAGCAGCCGCTGGGCGTTATCGGCAGTGACCTCACGGTGCGTGAGGAGGGGTGCTCGGGTGCGAGTATCCGAGATAAGGCGAGGCGCTTGATGTTATTCTGGTCCGAGCAGAGGATGTTGGCGCCGAGGCAAACAAGGAGGAAACGGTGGCAGGATCCGAGGGCAAGGGCGGATGGAGGATGCAGATGGCGAGTGTGTTGGATGGGAAACGGAAAGCTAGAGATGCTGGATAAACTTAAGCCGCGTTGCAGCGGTGGTGGCAGGAGGGGCACACTGCAGGGCCCAAGCCTGGATGCAAGCGGGCGACTCTAAATCCCGCCTGGTGTCAGCACCCAGCAGTTGTCGTCATCAGGCTCTCAGAGGGGTCGCAGGGGCTAGGGTGCCGTGTCTATCGCCTGGTCGAGTGATTACAGCGATGCCAGCCGTGATAAGATGGTCATGAGGGAGAGCACGTCGCGCCAGGGTCCAGTAGTTCAGTGACGCACAGGCAGAGGATACCCACTTGGCGTCTGACGCTTCGAGTCGTCCTCACCTAAAAGTAGCAGCTCGCATGGCGGGGGTGCACGGACCACTCCACGTCAAGCCGACGTCGACGACGACGACGAGATATGCTTGCTGCAGTACGGAGTACGACGTACAAGCAGCCGGAATACGCACCGTCTAGAGAGCTACCGAATATTTCTTACTAAAAATTCTCCAAAATCTGCGAACACGGCGGTCATCACTACCCGACGGACCTGTATCCACCAGATAGGCCTCGATGTGCTGGCATCGTCAACCCCACATGCGGAAATAGCAGCGGCATTTGTCTTTGGCGCCCGCAAGAGGGGCGGGTATCAGAGACGCATTCATGGTATACGACCATCGACCAGCGATGCATTTAATATTAGGTTCTCGTACTTGTGACCGCAAGCCAGTCTATCCACGCCGGTCCTGAAGGACTTTCCCCGAGCCATGTGCTCGCCCAGGGCTGCCCAAAGAAGAGACGGAGAGAAGAGCGTGACCGAGAAATAAAGAATGTCCATACATGGCTATGCGCTGCGTGAGGGGCGAGAATCTGGCCAAGCAGTTCCTGCTGTACACACGCGAGAGCCGGGTTGTAAAAAGATATCAAGTAAAAAGTGGCCGATCGATGCCCTTGCACCCAGAGCTATCAGCGAAAAGAGGTACAGTCATCCCCCTTGTCCAAATGTCGGCCGTCCCATCCATGCATCATAGAAAACCACAAGGCCGTTCCCCTTGCTTTTCTTTCCCTTTCCGTCTCCGCAACTCCATTGATCAGAACAGTCGTGTAAAAGGTGGCAGAAAGGCCGATCGCGCAAGGTTCAGCAAGGTGTATGTACGCCTAAACGAGGCGGGCCGCAGCGAGGTGAAGAGGTGGGTATCGTTACAAAGAAACGTCGCAAGAGGGGTAGCAGGCCAAGGCCGAAGTGTGTCGCGGGAACGTGAGGCTGAAGGGGAGAGAGATGCAGACTACAGCACGCTGTACCTCTGTAGGATCCTCACAAGCGAGTCGCTGTCAAACGTGTCGTCGTCGGGCATCATCTCGATGATTCCTGTCAGGTTGGCGAAGAGGTCTCCCTGATTCCGATACACAAGCAGCGAGGGGACAGCGGCAGGGTCGAATTCAATGTCTTCGTAGTGGACCTTGACGAAGTGCATCGCCGGATTCTGCTTGACGAGGGGCAACATGGCAGCCTCGATTGTTGCGGAGACATCACACTGCAGTAACTCGTTAGCTCCTGTCTGAACCCCCGGCTTGGAACTCTGAGGGCGCATACCTCGTGGTCGTGGACGAAGACGACCACCTTGGTCTCCCTGCCCACCTTTTCGATGGCATCCAAGTATCCCATGGCATCCACCTCGTCCAGCCGACCGTATACTCGCACGCTTGGGCTCGTACGCCGGTTCCGCACCCCGCGGCCAGCCTCACTCTCCAGCTCCCGCCTCCGGCTCTCCCGCCACTGTTCCAGGAAGCTCTCCTCGTCCGAGTTTTCGGGGCTGCGTACGTCGTCGTCCGTCTCGCTCTCGCTCTTGGACCCGCCGTTCATTGCGCCGGCAAGGCCGAAGATGCTCCTCCGCGCCGACCTCGCGCGGTCGACCCATTTGCTGCGGCGGGCCGTCTGGAAGGCTCTGGCGTCGGCGATGACGCCCTTGACACCGGTGGCGCGGCCGCTGTCGAAGGACGCGGGCGGGAGCTTGAGCTCCGAAGAAACGTTTGGCACGCGCATGGCGGCGTCGATCTGGGCGTCGCGGTAGGATGTCTCCTCGTCGAGATCTTTGTGGTCGTGATCGTCGCGGTCTTCGGGGTGGAAGGCGTCGTGATGGGTGTTCTTTGCGACTAGGTCGTTGAACTCTTCCTGAGCGGCGGTAGCCATGACGGATGGTGGGCAAGCGCGGCTTTAAGTAGCGACGGGGGTTGAACAAGAACAGCGGGTTGGTTGCTTGGGACTGGTCGCTCGCGTCCTATAGCAATGCGTACGAGAACGTTCGTGCGTGTGTGTGCGTGTGTCGGATGATGTTTCTGGAAGGAGTGGAGCAGGGGTGAGGGGAGGATCAAAGCTCGCCGTCAGCAGGGAAGGCAGGGCATGAAATGGGGCAGCGCTGGCCAGAGTCGAGAGGGAGAGCGCCCACACACTACTCGTATGCGCCAGGAGGTTTCAGCAGATGAGTGGACATGTGGACGGCAGATCCGTCGTCGGTGGCGCCGACACGAGGGGTAGTGAGGGTCAAGATTTCTGCCAGGCAAGGACAAGGATCGCCGTGCCCAGGCCAATGCAGACCTCTTGGTGCAGGGGCTGTTGGATCTGGGCACGGGCACGAAAGGAGTTACGCTGCTGCTGCTTGCTCTTTTGTAGTTGCTTCTTGGTGTTCGCAGAAGCAACGAAAAAAAAGATGTGCCATTTTGTCCGTCTTGACTCTTTCGCTGCCACGGATGTCCGTCCGTCTGGAGTATGAGCAGTCCGTAGGCTGTGGGGGTTGTTCAACCCGCAAGATAAAGAACTAACGTCATCCCATGATTCGTTCCATCTTCGCCTCTCCATCACGCTCCGCCAACATACGAGAATTCCCCGTGATGCTTGGCGGGACAGCCGGTGGCCAGAGAAATGGGCACCGCCATGTCTCGCCCTCACCTTTGCGCCCGTCTGCATTGGCTCCATGTCGCTGCGGCCGAGCTCGCCTCGCCAGGTCTCACCGCAGATGCGGCATCGACTCAAGGGGCGGGTGGCTCATTCACATTCACCGCTCATACGAGTCTGCTCATGAGCGTCCAGCTCGAGCCATCTTGACCATCAACAATCCCGTTCTGTGTTCATGGCTGCTGTCAGGGGATCCAGGGACGACGTCCAGCGCTACTCGTGGGCCGCTGGTTTCATCCCTTAGCGCGTTTCATCCCACCCGGCACTTCAGGAATCCTCGTATTGGCATAGCCCCATGTTGTGCTTGTTGCCATCGGCTTGCCCGATGTTTCTCGACTGCCGAGACCCCGAGGTTGCAAAACACAAACCGCAGGAATTACATGAGAGGGACGTGTTCTAGAAGCCTTCTCCCCCCGGCTGCTCACCCCCGCCAACGGCCATCCCAGCGCCGCGGGTCCGCTGCCCGTCGACCGATCTGCCCCATGCTTCTCCCCGGGGAATTTAAGAAAATCCTTCCCTCCGTTCTCCCGGCCCAGCGGGTCGCCATGGAACCCTGGTAGGGCTGGCCGACCCGGGCAGGGACTGAAGCTTGGCTCACATCCCAAGGCAGTTGACTTGGCCACCTCGCTGCCCTGTTCAGCACTTCAGGAGTACCTGTACTGCCCGGGGACACATCGCTCACATACTCGAAAGTTGTTGCCAATTGTTTCCTGTTCTTTACGTTTGTTTCCGGTTGTTTGTTGTGGCATTGCTGCGTCCATGCAACCACGATACCCCCTGTCGGCTTGCCTATCATATGACCGGCCTGGATATGACGTGTTGTCATGCATCACGGTGTTCCTTGCCTCGGCTCTTGGATGTCGGAGACCACGACTCATCTCGTATTTGAGTTATTCTATGCATCAAGCAAGGCAGGCTGCTGGGCGACTCATCCATCGGCTCCCTGACACACTCCTCTTCCCGGACCATGACTCAGTTTCCAAACTTTGTGCTGCCTCTGTTATCGATATCCTGGCTATGCTACCGAGACTCCGAAAACGCACTGCCACAACACATCCTCTTGAGTCGCTTGTTGCTTGATGAAAGAGCTTTGCGCGTGCCGCTGCCGAGGCCCTGCTGCTTCCCCTATTCTTGACGGTGGCGATTGTCTCTCTTGGAGTGCTTCCCGGTGAGAGTCTTATCTCGAGCTCGGGCACCACGTTGGTAAGAGCCCGTAGTGGTCAAAGACTTGGGCCGACACATGACTTGTCAGAGATGGCGAGGCGGGTGTGCCAAGTCCTGTCTAGTCAAGGCCATTGCAATATTGGAAGGCCCCAAATTCTCAGCCCTCCCATACATAACAGCCTTACGAACACCGTACAGCGCGGCCGACGGAATGATTCTCAATGAGCTGGCCTCAACTCGTGTCGTAGGACGATGCGCCGAGAGAGTCAGCCAGCGACGTCGCAATTGTCACCCTGGTTGGTGCCCAAAGAAAACCAATGGAAGACCGCATGACAGTCTAAAATGGCCCTGCCGCCTAGCGAGTCTCCGAGACGTAGCCGTCAGCGTGCGTCGGACACCAAGCAGGTCGACCAGCAGAAAGAAGGTTTCAGCGCACGCAGGAACAGCCGGGTCGATGACCGGAGCATTGAGTCCTGGGAGGCCTTAAGTCAAGCCTAGCACCGTATATCTGAGCTTGACCGATTACCTCTGAGTCGTATGTGACCTCCTTTGCGCGGGCATCTTGCCCCCACGGTGCAACGAGAACGACAAATGACGGAGATACAATACTCGTTTGCCGCTACCTTGGCTGGAGCATATCAAACGCTTCGAATTCTATCACCGGTTGCGGTTGTCCTCGAATCTGGGCTGTCCTCATGCTCACCCAGACGCGCGAAGGGACTCGGACCGAACACCCAGAGCCAAAACCCTGAGCAGCGGTTGTCCTCCTTGTCCTTCTTGTCTTGCTTCGTCTTTTCCTTATTGGATAGAGGAGCTGCTGACGACGCTGAGGGTTGCGGCTGCCCTCCGTTACCCTATCCCAGCGTTTGTCGTGCCCTGCTTTCTCGCAAGTGCTAACGTATTCGGTACTGGCTGGAGATGCACAACCTTGCTCCTCCTGTGCCTCGCCGGAGTCGGGGGGCTGCTGGAAGTATTGGACATTGGAAAAGCCAGAGAACTGTACGTTGGCCAAATCAATCTTCGTCCCGGTATGGACAATACTCGACGCCTGGACCGGACTCATACTGATTCTGCCTTCTCTACGTCCGGGGCGACAGACTTGTCTGGCTGGGTGGCAATACCGCTTAATAACCAGTGGTACAGAGACAGGCGAACACGTCGCATTCAGAAAAGGTGTTGATGCATTCTACTTTGGCATCATCTCCACTCTCTTCGCGCTCTCCCTCGGCGCCCACTTCATGATTTATCGTGAGCGGATGCAATCCGCTCATAACACCACGGGTACAAGGCCTTGTACTTTGACCAAGGTGACCTGTTCAGTAAGGAAAACCGTCAATGGTTGGATCATTGTAGTGTATTATGTCAAGGTCTGACGCTCTTGGTATAGACTCCTCCTCAACTCTTCCTCAGACCTGTCTTGACGCGTCCCGCATTCCACAACTCTCCGCGCCGTTTTCGAAGTTTTTTTTTATAATTCTGTCTTCCTGGGTGGCGTATACAACCCCCATTCGCTCTCAGAGTGCCCGGCGTGAAAAGCCATTTGCCGGGCGAAGAGAGTCGGACGCATACAGACAGGCTACCGAGGGACATGAAAAACCGTCAAGTAATACAACCGCCCTTCGCCAACAATCAGAAGCTTGTCAGTAAAGCGGAACTATAGTGCAAAAAATCCTTCAGCTCGCAGAGGAAAGAAAACAAACAAAGGTAAGGAAAAGAGGTATCGCATCAGGCAGTTCGCCCTCCTGGGTCACTGCTGCTGACAACCGGGCTTCAGTTCCGGGGGTGTCGTCGGAGGCTTGGTCGTCGGAATTTCCCCACAAAGCAAGGGAAAACAAAGACATTTATGTGAGAAGGTACGTTTCGTCACTTCGTCCTGCGTACGCCGGTACTCGCATGCTATATGGGGCGTGATCGGGTTCTCCGAGATTGGCGGGCAAAATGTTCGTTCGAATGCAGATTGTTAAAGAGGTCGTGGCGGCGGTACTGGAGTCGATATATCCAGACAGGACATCCATCGTGATCGCAGACGAATTGTACTTAGTAGGCCCAGATTTTCAGCTGTCTCCAAGTTAGCTGACATTCACGTAGGCAAAGAGTCGTAATGGTGTCGATCATGCAGCAGCTGCATCGAGCAATGCCATGTATGGGTCGAGCACTCACCAAAGAATCCCATGAGCCTGTGCACAAGCTTATGCCGTCGTTGCTAACGCCCAAGCAGCTGACTCTGTTCTCATGGCCGACAAGAGACCCGACCTTCTCGCCTCGAGTAACATCCCAAACCTACATAGCTAGTCAGCACCGTGGGCACGATAGAGGGACATTCCCGAGCGCGTGGGATTTATCGTACCTTGCATTCAAAATCATCGTAGCCGGCGAACAGCAGCCGGCCGGAAACAGAGGTCGCCACGGACGTGATGCCGCAGAGGATTGATTCAGACTGGGTGATAATTGATCAGCTAGGCGGACGACATCAGATGCGCGAATTTCCACTTACGCCATAGACGTTCAATTCGCGGTCGGCGCGAATATCAAATAGCCGGCAAGTGGCGTCGTCGGATCCGGTTACGAATGAGTGGCCATCGGGGAAGAACTGGATCGCGTTAATGTCGGATTCGTGGCCGGCAAAAGTCTGAACCGCCTTGCCGGCACGGATGTCCCACAACTTGGCAAAGGCGTCGCAGGCGCCCGAGATGAAGGTGTTCTGGTTGGTCGGGTTGAGGCTGATACTCATGACGTCGCCGAGGTGGTCGGCGAACTCGGTGACCTTTTGGCCCGTCTCGATGTCCCACTTCATGCAGGTCATGTCCCCGGAAGAGGTCAGGATGGCGCGATCGTTGATGAAGCGACAGCACGAGAGGTAGCCGGCGTGGCCAGAGAGCTCCCTGGCAACGCGCGTGGGGCCGTCGCGCTGCTGGTTGAGGTTGTAGATGGAGCAGATGTTGTCGAGGCCGCCGCAGGCAACAAAGTTCCCACTCGGGGCGTAGGCGCAGGTCATGACCCAGGAGGAGCGCAAGGGTATCGCGTGGACTTTGTTGGTGGTGTAGGCATCCCAAATGATGAGCTTGCCGTCCTGGGAGGCGGAAACGAGATGTCTTCGGTCGGTGGACCAGTGCATGGCGTAGATCTTGGCTAGGTGGCCCTTGAGGGTGCGCTTGGCCTTCATGAGCTGGTTCTTGGGGACGGGCTCATGCGCCTGCTGGGCGACTGCGCGGACTGCAGGGGGGGTAAAGACAGCACGGTCAGCATCGTGGAAAGCTCGCAAAGGAGGGGGTCAGCATCAATTGGGCACGTACGCGTGGTGTCAGACAGCTCATCCTTCTTCCGCTTGATGCGGTCCTTGAGCGTCTCAGCCTCGCGACGCGCCTGCTGGATCCGCGCCTGCATGGCCTCGGGGGACACATCGTTGGCGCCCTGCGAATTCATCGTGAGTGACCCTCGGCGGCTAGACGAGAAGAGACGGGACGAGACGAGGCAGCTCGGCGGCGAGGTCGGGGACGGAGGAGGAGGCGGAGGCGGATGGGCCGAAAGGGAGCGTCGTCGGGTCGGGCGATGGAGTTGGCAAGTTCAGTGTGGAGAGGCGGAGAAGGAGAGAAGAGAGGAGATGCGGCGGCGGTGGTTGGTGTGGTGGGAGAGGTGGTGATTGATTGTTGGTCAGTGTAGGGGGAGGAGGGGAGGGAATGCGGGCGGGCCAGCCTCGAGCTCCAGGGGCGGCTGCTCTCTGTAGGTATGTAAGGTACGTAGCAGGAGCAACTGGAGAAGCTTGCAGCGCACCTCAGCTTGGGGGCGTCGATGCCTCTATTATTAGGCGGATAGGGAGCCGAGCCTAGGCCAATCCTGGAGGGCGGGCGACGCCAGCACCGGCAGCAGCAACCGCATGCAAGCTGCTTCGTACCGGGCGGGCTGCCTGTTCTCTACCTACTCGTACGAGTGCTCCGTACGCGGGCGGCTAATGGCCGGCGACAAACGCGTATGAGTACACAGGGCAAAGAGCACGCACAGTGACTCTGCTCACGAACGGGAGGTGGGCGGCTCTTGGATTGGCAAAGGTGGAGGCGCCGAGGAAATGATTGCCCGTCCTGCTGGGATTGGCGGCGCTCCACAGGCCAGACCCAGTGGCAGTAGGGGCCTCTGGGGCGCCGCCTCCAGTGCATTAGGTTGCTAGCGAAATCCCGCGATAGCGCACAGTCCCAGGCGTCCGGGGAAGTACTCGTACGAGATTATTACTAGTCTCCCAAACATGGCATCCATCAAAAGCCTCAATCCGCTCTTGCGTCCAATCTTGGCCAGCGCGCACTGAACGGTTCGAAGCCGCTGCAGGCACAACACACCCGTGAACACAGCGGGGCGAACAAGGGCAAGTGCGGCGCACGCGATTTAATGGTCGTCCAAGAAGCTCCTGCACTCTCCCGTCCTCGCTCGACTGCAGGTGCGTACGGAGTACGGACTGCTACGAGTAGACACCAGGCGCAGCCGCGGCGACCAGGCGTCACAGTGCGCGACTGCTCAGATGCCACTAACTGGTCCCTCCAAGGTTAGGTACGAGTACGAAGTAGGGACCACTTTGCTCGTTCCTGCACCTTGCCTCATACTGCGCTGTACTCGTACAGTACGAAACTCGAGTTACATACACTCACCTCGTCGTTGGCTGGAGATCAAGCCTCTCCCGGCAGCTGCTGGGGACAGGCGCAGTGGGTGGTGGGGGGGCAGGTTCGAGCGTGGAGTTCGAGTCTTTGACGGAAGCTTCAGACCAGGCTCCAGTCGTCTGAAGTTGAATTTCCACCATTGAAAGCATGGTCATGGGTTCCGCGCCGTGCACACCACCCATTCGTCGATCTGCAGAGCTCGAGAGAGCATTCGAGCAAAACGGCAGTTGTCAAGGGACTCTGCAGGTGAAGAGCGAGGTGGCACAGCATAGTCGCCCGCCGCTGGACTTGATACCTAAGGTACCTAGCCGGTTATCTACTTGTATAATACTACGAGCACGACCAGATCCTACAGGCACATCCTGTTAGCTAGCGTGTCAGTGACGCTCGCCCGATCTGTTGCGCATCGGACTGCAAGGTACCGGGTTCCAGGCTGGGCCCGTTTTGCTCGCTACCTGCCTAGGTACCAGTACGAGTATGTACAAGTAGGTACCTACGTATACTCGTAGCCTTTCCCCAGCTCGCTCTGTTGATTCCTTGAGCATTTCCGATCACTTTACTCCGTACTCGCCGGCGGCCTCGATCGGTTGTGCGACAACAAGGTCCAGCGCGCCTCTCTACGAGTACTCGTAGCTCCAGCCCTGCCTGGGCCGCCCTGCCATTAATTTGCTGGCGAAAAAGGAGACAATTTGCAAATTGCAACTCTGCATCTCGGCCCACCACGAGCCCACCGCGGGCGTTTAGGCCCCCTGCTCCTCTTGGGCTACGGCGAGCTCTAGCGCATTGTCGCCCGAGCTGATGCCGCTTCTTGGCTAGATGTGTCTGGTCAGTACTGTCTGCCGCCTTGGCTAACACGCCCAGGCACGCCGCGGTTGTGCATTGGCACAGCTGCTGTGGAAGATACTGGCCCACAGGCCAATTTCGTCGGAGTCGCTCTCCAAGGATCCAAGGACAGAGCTAGCGATCCTGTCTGGTACGGTACGGCCCACCTCGTTGGCTTCGCACTGTGCCCAGAAGTCTCTCCCACCCAGAGTGAGCAAGCAGCCGAGTCCACCAGAATGATGAAGGACCTGTCTACGGATACTCGTACGCTTGGTGAGAGACCAAGGGCCTGCTTGTCCAGGTGCGACGTGCCGACGGCAGCAAGGAGGAACATTGCAAGCTGGACTACGAATGGCACTCTGCTCCTCTAGGGACCTCGTCTCGGCCGACAGTCTCCAATGTGAGCACATGTCTCAAATCTGGGGTGAAGAAATTTGAATTCGCGCTCTCGCGTCAGGGCGATGTCTCCGATCAAGTTCGTGGTGCGAGGTAGTATCCATGGCACCCTTGGCATTGACTCTCCAGCCGTGCTGAATCCGATTGATCGGAGTGAAGCATTGGTCACTGCTGCGATACTACGTTGTATAGACGTCCTGCAGGTAGGCGACCGACATATAACGCGGGGGCTTTCCGAGTGCCCAAATATCTGGTGTCCCTGTGCTGCGCAGCGCCGCCTTTTCTAGAGCCTTTCCGCATGTTGTTTTTCACAAGATTGTTAAAGAAGACCATGCATGACTCTTGATTCGCTATTGATGAGTGTGGCGGCGACGAAGCTGCACCCGACGAGACGAGACCCGATCTGACACTGTTCCCGAGATATCTGGCGGGTCACGGCTGAACCACCTTTCGGAATACCTCTTACCTGGACATCTCCTGACGCCACCGGAGGGTTGCCATCAATTTCGTATCCTTCCAGAAGCTGACCATTGCAATTTTAGACCCGAGGAGAGATGGGCCATATCGAATTGCGAAATAAACATGTCACAGTTTCATCCTTCTATCCATAATTGCACCAAGGTCCTGCGCCGATACGTGCAAGACACGACGAGCTTCGTCATCGGTTTGATTACCCGGCGGTTCACTCTCGTCTACCAGGCCCTGAGCGACTTTCTATATTTTATGTTACCGTCTCCATTCCTCCGTTTTCGGTCGTTTCTTTCTTTACGTCGCAGCTTTAGTGGCTCTTTGCCCAATCCTTGAACCAGGTCAGTGCCTCTGGATTCGCAACACTGGCATTGGTTTTGACGTCCGTGCCAGAGAGAATCTGCTTCACGGCAACCTCGATCCTGAGTGTTCCTGTTAGCACGCTGACGTCTTTCCACAGGAGAACCGACACCGAACTTACTTCTTGCCGTTGCCGGTCTTGGGAATGCCGCCTCTGCACTCCTCCACTACGCCGGGGACGTGCCTGGGACTCAGCTCGCCGCGGATCTTTGCCTTGATCTGGGCCTTCAACTCTTCGCTGAAAGTCTTGCCCTCTGCCATGACGACGAAGAGGCAGACCGTCTCGTCCATGTCCGTCGCCCTGCGCCGCCCTATGCAGACAGCATCCTCCACCTCCGACGCAAAGAAGCGCGTGAGGATGTTGTAAATCTCTGCCGACCCGAAACGCACTCCAGCCGGTTTCAGGACGCCGTCAGACCTGCCGAGCATGACGAGGCTCCCGGTCTCCGGATCTGGGATCTTGACAAAGTCTCCGTGATGCCAGACCGCGCCTTTGACCCCACAGACATCTTCAAATCGCTCGAAATACGCCGCCCGGTACTTGCTGTCACCGTGGGTGCCGAAGAATGTAAGGGGCTGGCAAGGGAAAGGCTTGACGCAGACCAAGTCCCCAGGCTCGCCGGCCGGGACCTCCTCTCCAGAGATTGAGTCCACAACTCGGATATCCATGCCGAGGCCGGCGCACTGGATCTCGCCAGTGCGGACAGGAAGCAACGGGCATGGGGCTCCGAAGAGCGAGATGATGTCTGTACCACCGGTGATGGAGGCCAGGTTGACGGCCTTTGGAAACGCCTCGTACACAAATTTGAAGGTGGAGGGAGGCAAGGGGGATGCAGTGGAGTAGATGGCTTGCAGATGCGACAGATCGATGTCGGTCTCCTCGACAGGACGGATGTTGTTCGCCTCCAAGGCCGTGAGGTAAGCCGCGGAGGTGCCGAAATGGGTGATTTTAAGGTCGGAGAGGACCCGGGGCAGAGACAGGTAAGAGTTTGGTCGGAATGGTGATCCCGAGTAGAGTACGAGAGTGGCGCCGGCAGACAGGGCGCCAATGCTCCAGTGCCACATCATCCAGGATGTGGTGGTGTAGTAGAGCATGCGAGAGGACGACGAGAGCGAGCAGTGCAGCACGTGCTCTTTCTTGTGCTGCAGCAGGGTGCCAAGGGCAGTGTGAACAATGGCCTTGGGCAGCCCAGTCGTGCCGCTGGAGTAGAGGATGTAGAGGGGATGGGAGGGAGGGAGCTGCTCAAACTTGAGAGGCTCGGAGGCGGCGCCGCTCAAGAAGGAGGCATAGTCGAGGGCTTTGACACCTTGCGACTCGAGATCGGAGATGCCAAGATCGCTCTTGATGTTGTTGACGACGACGACAGTCTCCAGACCGCCCTGCTTGAGCTTAGACACGATCTCGCTGGTCTTGGCGGTGCTGGACCACTCCTTGCCATTATACACGGTGCCGTTGTCGGCGAACAGCACCTTTGGGGCAATCTGGCACAGCCGGTCGAGGACAGCCGAGACGCCGTTGTCCGGGCTGATGCCGGTCCAGATAGCGCCGACGGAGGCGGCGCCGAGCATAGCGACGAGGGCCTCGACATGGTTGGAGACATAGCCGGCCACGACATCACCAGGACGGAGCCCCAAGGCGCGGAGGGCGTTGCCGCACTGGCGGACGGCCTCACGGAGCTCGGCCCAGGACGTCGAGCGCAGGTCGCCTGGGAGCTCGGTGGTGGTGATGACAGCGGCGGCGGAGGGGTCGAGGGGCGTCTCCGTGGGAGGGAAGAGGAGGTTTTCGGCGAAGTTGAGGCGCGCGGAGGAGAAGAAGTCGGGGCGAGGGTACATGGGGGCATCGGCAGGGAGGGCCTGTCAAGAGCAGCGTGTAAGTTGCCGTAGACACCGGACCATGGGTATATATGCGCTGTCGCATGCGCTGCTGACACGCGCCGCGTCTTCAGGAAACAAACACATGGCTAGGGAGAAGCACCAAGCACGGGGTGCAGTTCATCACAAGAGCCACGCACCTTGTCAGCCTTCTTGGAGGCAACAACGCCGACAAAGTCCCAGACCTCCTCCCAGAAGGGCGAGACGTTGTCGACAGACCACTTGAACAGCCCCGGGTATCCCTCCAATGTCAGTCCGTGCTTCTTGTTGACGCGCTGGAGGAACTGCCACATGGGCGTCGATGCAGGGCCCGGATGCCGCCATAGCTCCTCCGAGGCACGGTGGCCGTTGATGAGCCCGCCCATTGTCACGTTTGGCGTCACGATTCGAGTCCGTGCTGTGTTGTAGATGAAGGTGGCCGAAAGTGTGGCGGGGGAGGGGCAGGCGGGTGAATTGATAGTCACGATGCCCTGCCCAACCGTAATGGACGACCTCTGGACAAGGGATACTGGAATTGGGGTTGCCTACAGGCCTATAATGCGCGCAAAAGGGAGCCAGAGGTTGATGCCTTGAGAACAAAGGAGAGCTCGCGAGATTTACGCACGCAGTCACTTGTATTATGCAGGCGAGGAGAGAAATGTTGGGGACGGATGTGTCAGTCGAATCCCGACAGTGCGGCTATCTCGCTCCGAGGAAAGAAGTCGCCCGCCGTGGCCCGGCGCAACCCGACAAGAAAGAGACTGGACCGAGAATAGGGGTCCATTTTGGTGTGGCTGGGCAGGATGTGGCTCGTGCAGGCTGGGATTTGCCGGCCCCAACAAAGAACTGGATCCTGGGCCCTGGATCGACCATGTTCTCCCACCTTGGAACGACTGGCGAGCTGTCAAAGTCAGAGATGCCGGCTTGTAAACGCAGCCCAGTATCTGAATGAGCAGCCTGGGTGATGACCTGAAGGTCGCCGCGCACAGAAATGGTAGGGCAAGGTTGGCTCCTCAAGTGTGTCGGTTCTCTGTGAAAAAAACATCGTGAATTATCCTCGGCATTTCGTACGGGTTCATCAGCGTGCATTGCGTGGTGCCCGACTCTAGCTGGCAGATGGAGTCAATTGAGTAGCCAGCCGCAAATTGTTAGGAAGGAGGCAACGACGATTACGAGAAGCAGAACCATGACGGTGAGATGAGGAACAATAGGGCCCAGACTTCACCGATTGAGGCCATCAATCATTCTAGAAGGAGTATCAATGTGAACCTACACGCGCCGGCAAATACACTGGAGGTAAGGAGGTTGGGCACGCAAACAATTCCAAGGCCAGTAGAGCGGAAGTATGGACATGGCCGTGTCACTGCTGCGTCAGAGATATTCTACGTCATGCCTACGGAGTAAGATGGTGGCGCTCAAGTACGAGGGCGCGGGAAGGACGGGAGGGTGAGATGCCACGGGCGGAGACAGTATTGAGGGATAGGGCGTTCGAGATGATGAACGCAGCTTGTTGGAAGGACCTGGCGGGTTTCAATGTACGAGTACGTCGTCCTTTGATTCGGCTGCTCACCAGCAGACAACCTACCCGGGCATTTTACCAGACGGCAGTGCGGAGTATTTGCGGAAGTGATGATGAAGTGAGCGTTACACCAAAGACACGTACGTGGAGTAGTGTACTCCATATGTATCGTCAGAATGCGGCGAGAGATGATGGTTGCGTTGGCGCTGTGATATCACAACGTTGGATGCATGACGCCGTTGCATTCACATTATGCGGCCCGCCAAACGGGGACGAGCGGAGCAGACGGACACTCCAACAGCGACTACTGCAAGGGGCGCGCGAGCGTTTAAACCCCGTTCCGTGTCTCTCACTGGCCGTCTCTTGTCTCATTTGCTCGGTCGTCGTGTCTGGGTTCCCCGCCAGCAGCTGGGCGAGACCCCGACGGCACGACTCGAGCCGATATCTGACAGAGTGACGCAGCGAGGCCTCTCGTGACTGAAGCCACCCTGGAAGTCCCCGTCGGCCATCGGGAGCCGCGACGGGCGGGATCGAAAGATCGAAAACCCCGGGACGTGCCATCATCAAAGCTCCAGCTGACCCGTTAGGTTCATGCTCCGGTCCATCCGGAGGCAGAAGAAAAGCGAGACCGGCCCCGCCAAGATGCAGAAGCTTTCCTCCCAAAATTGCAGGTGGAGCCCATTTATCTGTGGAGCTTAGTCATGTGGTGCCCGGCCTCATTGGTGACAGCGCCTCGAGTACCTACCGAGGCGGGCGAGGCGGGCCCCCCTAAATGCTCTGGCCGCGGCGATTACGGGAACTGTGACTGCGGCTGCTCCGGCGGGCGAAGGTTCGCGTGAGACCGCGTGCCGGTTTTTAGCCCCTGGAGCAGGCCGCCAACCCGCCTTCATCTCAATTCCCTCGACTCCATCCACATCCACGGATCCAGAAAAACTTGGTCCTGCTTTTTTCCTGCGCGCCCCCTGTTGAAGCTGACGGCCATCGATCCCTCCTCCGTGCTTCCTCGCCCTCGTCTGCGAGCACGCTCCTTTCCGGCTTCAATCTGCACCGAGGAGGGCCGCCTGCTCCGCTCGTCCTCGCCGTCTGCCTCCTGCGCCGCTTGACCTGGAGGGAACCGACAGCAGCGTGTCGTACAAGTACGAGCGCGCCAGGAACAAGGCCGAGGGACTGCTGCGAACCAGTGACACGCCACCACCGTCGCCACCTTCTCCTCCGCTCCCACCGCCAGCACCATCACCACTGTTGTATTTCGTGGCACGCGTCTCAGTCCTGCCTGCATTGAATTGAAATCGGGCTCGCGATAGCTTATTGGTAAGTCAATCCACCGCGTTTTGTGGCTTGCGTCTATTCCGTCGTCGTCAGCGCCCTCCACAAGCCTCAATTGAGCTGTCGCGGCGTCGCTGCTGCGGCTTCTCGTGGCCCCTGCGCTTCGCAACGAGTCGTCGTCACCTCGGCCTAGGTAGTTGGGGGACGGGTGCTGGACCTTGCTGCGCACCGCCTATTTTTGTTCCATCCTCGCCATTCGTGGCTGTGGGCATCGGCCTTCCACTGTTCTTCCTGCTGTCCTACTCTGCTTGGCTGCAGGCGGGTCGCATGGACCGCCTCTCTGCACCAACACCACCAACACCGCCTTGCACATACTGGACTTTGTGTTCATCACACCTCACACGCCCGTCGTGCAGCGCATTCGTCGATGGCTTCCCCTGGCAGATTGACTTCCCCTCATCCAGTCCGCTAACCCCTCGCGACGTGCAGAACCCCGATCCACCTCCATCGCCGTCGCGTACCAGCAGCTCGTCCGCTCGAACCCGCCCATCGCATCCTCATCTTACAACCAGCCAGCCAGCTCCCGCGACCAAGTCCATTTTATCGTCTGCACCTGCAATTGCTCGGAGACATGCCCCGCAGACTGGCAAACCCCTTCTCGACCTCTTCCGCCATGCCCCAGTCCGAAAAGACGGGCGAGAGACGTCCCTCCACCTCAAAGGGCAATCGCCTCACCCACTTCTTTTCCTCAAGTCCCAAGTCTAAGGAGCACACGGCCGCCCAGCAGGCGCTGCTCGCCATGCAGCAGCAGCAACAGCAGCAGCAGGCGGCAGCCGCCTCCTCCGGCATTATGCCCTCGTCCGTCTCCTTGCCGACCATCTCCCTCTCCACGGCTGTCGCCGGCGACCATAACAACGTCGAGCCGTCCACCACGACCCTATTCCAACCCCAGTCCGCTGAGGAGATGAACCGCCGGAGGCGAGCCGACGCCCAGTTCGGCCCTCTTGTCCATCCCAGCCATCTCTATGTCAGCAAGTCCCACGGCGAGCCCTTGGCGGCCCCCATCGAGGACGAGCCGCCGTACTACTTCCTCCTCACCACCTACGTTAGCTACCTGCTGCTCATCCTCCTTGGCCACATCCGCGACTTCTTCGGCAAGCGGTTTGGCAACAAGAAGCACTACAACGCCCTCAAGGTCCAGAATGGATATGCGCCGCTCAACGATGACTTCGACAGCTTCTACACCAGGAGATTGAAGATGAGGCTCGATGACTGCTTCGCTCGCACCACCATCGGCGTTCCGGGACGGTTCATCACCCTGCTGGACCGCAAGTCGGACGACTTCAACCGCACCTATCAATACACCGGCACCCATACTGAGACGCTCAACATGAGCTCGTACAATTACTTGGGCTTTGCCCAATCCGAGGGTCCCTGCGCCGACGCTGTTGAGGAGTGTGTCAAGCGCTACGGCGTCAGCTTCTGCAGCCCGCGAGCCGATGCCGGTACGTCGGACCTCGCCCTCGAGGTCGAGCGCGAGGTCGCGTCCTTTGTCGGCAAGCCTGATGCCATGATCTTCTCCATGGGCTACGTCACAAATGCGAGCTCGTTCCCGGCTCTCGCCTCCAGAGGCTGTCTCATCATCTCCGACGAGCTCAACCACGCCTCCATCCGTATCGGCGCCCGACTCTCCGGAGCCGTCATTCAGTCCTTCAAGCACAACGACATGTGCGACCTTGAGCGCGTCCTCCGCGAGGCCATTTCACAGGGCCAGCCACGCACCCATCGTCCTTGGAAGAAGATTCTCGTCGTCGTCGAAGGCTTGTATTCGATGGAGGGTACCATGTGCGACCTTCCCGGGATCCTGAACCTCAAACACAAGTACAAGTTCTATCTTTTTGTCGACGAGGCCCACTCCGTGGGCGCTCTGGGACCCCGCGGGCGAGGTGTCTGCGACTACTTCGGCATTGACCCTTCGGAAGTCGACATCCTCATGGGAACCCTGACCAAGTCCTTCGGTGCCAACGGTGGCTACATTGCCGCTGAGAAGCACATCATCGACAAGCTGAGGGCCACCAATGCCTCGACACAGCTCGGCGAGTCCCCGGCTCCGAGTGTCCTCATGCAGATCTTGGCCTCTCTGAAGCTAATTACCGGCGAGCTGTGCCCTGGCCAGGGCGAGGAGCGCCTTCAGCGAATTGCCTTCAACTCTCGCTACCTCCGCCTCGGCCTCAAGCGCATTGGCTGCATCGTGTACGGCCACGACGACTCTCCCATCGTTCCCGTCATGCTCTACAATCCCGGCAAGATGCCAGCGTTCAGCCACGAGATGCTCAAACGCAAGATCTCAGTCGTCGTCGTCGGCTATCCCGCCACGCCCCTCATCAGCTCTCGCGCTCGCTTCTGCATCTCAGCGGCGCACAACAAGGATGACTTGGACAGGCTGCTGGCAGCGTGTTACGAGGTGGCGGATCTTCTGCAGATCAAGTTCTCGACTGGTGTGGCTGGTGGGCTCGAGCCACTTCCTGCCGGGGTTGTCCCCGAGGATGAGAGCGAGTGGAGGAAGGCAAACGGCGTTCCCATCAAGCCACCCCGATGGGAAGTTGAGGATATCATTCGACGAGGCGTCCGGGACGCCAAGCTTCCCCTGCGGTAAAGTCACCTTTTACATACCGAATCAGGCTCGAGGCGTTGTTTCGATGGCACATAATATGCATGAAACGGAAGCCGGGTGGGTGTTTGGGGCGCATCTGGAATAGACCATTGGTCCTGTAAAGGTCACGAACGTTCAGCAGCATCTTGTTCTTCTTCCTTTTGTTTCATTCTTGAACCTGTCTGCGCTGGCAGACGGGCGGCTGTCGGGTCACACTCGACGCTTTATCACATATCATCTTTATTGAATCCAACCGCGTGTATTGAAGCCTGTCCTGGGGTTGAGGGGCTAGTGCCTCTGCAGGGGAGCTTTGGGAACCGGGATTCAGCAGCGGCAGCAGTAGTTTACAACTCTACCTATGAAGACTGGGCGGCGGTGGACGGTTCCAAGGATCGGAGGCACATGGATACAACTTATGAGTAGAAGGCAGTGTAGATATCGACCTAGGAAACAGGGGCCGACGAGCCAAGAGACTAATGAAGTTGAAGAAGAATGCCGGCGCAGAAGCCCGTGACGTCGAGTGAATGCCAGTAAACAAGTTAACACTGGACGAGAATGGGGGGCATTGCGACAATGGAAACAACCTGGCAAAGACAGGATGGGTGTTCGGATGCACCGTGGCGCAGCTGAGACGAACATGTGTGCGCCAAACGCGCCCCTGGCGTTTCCGCACGATGGGACATGCCGAGACATTGGTGGCAGTCGGAGAATGAGACCATCTCACGATGTTCGGCGCACATGTAGGGCCACATGGAGAGTCTATCAATGCAGGCGGCGATCGCAATGACGGCCGCCGTCTCGATTCATGCGGCGTAGAAGAGGCGCATGCCAGGACCTCAATGCAGCACAAAGAGAGGGGAATGAATACATGGGAAGGTAGACCGAAGAGAGGACCTGAAACACAAACACGGGGCGCGGACTTGAGGAAACGGGCTTACGAGCGGACGGTGTTTCATGGAAACAGGAACAGCACAATGAACATGCCAGCGACTACCGATCGGTGCAGGCAATGGGAGTACTAACTGCATGATGTGACTACCAATACTGCCGGCGGCTGGCACCACGGAGTGCCAATGGCGATGTCGACATGGATGACGGCATGAGTCGTCAGCCAGGTTGGCTGCAAAGGTGTGAGGAGGAGAGGTAGGGCAAAGAGGGATTATGCCGGTCCGGTACCTGGGTTGGGTTGCAATGATCAAAGCACAGAGGAGCTTGACAAGTTGCAGGCGAATGCACGCGTCTATTGAGCAAAGGGGCTGCTTGGTGACGGGGATGGATGTGTCGCGGGGAGGGGGCGTTCAGGTGTTTGGTAGACCTGAGGCTGACGGGATGGACTGGGCTGGGGACGATGGGGAAGACTGGAGACGTACTACTCGTAGATGGTGTTGCGGATGGCACACAGTTACCTTGCCTACATGCCTTGATAAGGGGCAAGGCACGAAGTAGACATGTGGTGGACACGGGAGTTGACAGTTGTAGGCGTCTCGGCTGTAGGTTTCTAACAACACGCATGCTTGCTTTCTCTATGGTGCCTGGCGGAGAAAGTGTTTGGAGCCTCCGTGCAAGACACTGGTACCTGCTAGTCAGTGGCAGAGCGACTGTTCTCAACAAGACCTCCTCTACGAAGCCCCATAAGGTAGTGTGTGAAAACTCGGCAGCTTGACCCGAGCTGAATCTACGGGAAACCACCTCTTCATCGAACCAGGGCTCGTGCTTTCGCTTTGCATGACAGCGGCTCAGTCCGGCTGGTCCTTGACGGCTCCGCAGCGTCCCACGGCAGGTGCTAAGGCATGTATGTACAGACTGTCCGTGTGATTGTGTACTCGTAGAGCCTGGAGTGATGCACTCCAGCAGGCCTTTGTCTTGGGCAGTGGATCGTTCAGCACGGCCCCGACAATGAATGACAACCTACGGACTCGTACAGGTGCCTTGGCGAATTATTCCGGGGCGCCTCGGGAATGAAGCAAGACTGGCAACCAGCTCGTCGACACCCGCCTCCTTTCCATTAGCGCAGGGGTGGGTGACCTTGGGTCCATTATTACGGAGTAGTGGATTTTGGCGCCGGGCTGCAGAGTTCAGCCTCTGCAAGTGAGTGAGGTGAGGTGAGGTGCCGTTGGAGTGTTGTTGGAGCGCCGTTGGAGCGCCGTTGGAGCGCTGTTGGAGCGCTGTTGGAGCGCTGTTGGAGCGCTGTTGGAGCGCCGTTGGAGCGCTGGCGCTGGCGCTGCACCAAAACGGATATCGCCCAGTCCAATGCAGGCCTTCCCATGCAGGCCGTCCAATTCAGGCCATCCAATCCAGGCCGTCCAATCCAGGCCGTCCAATCCAGGCCAATCCAGGCCATCCAATCCTCGTCAAGGCCGTGGCCTGCCCCTCCGCCGACAACCTTGCCTTCTTCATCAACTGGCCGTGCATCGACAGACCCGGACGGACCACCAACACCACGACGCCTGGGGCGGCTCCAAGCACAACCACGCCCTCGCTTCCTCCTCCGCTGCAGCTCCAGTTCCGGGCCGTGACGCCTGCATCCGTCGAGAACGCTCCTATCCTCTCCCCAAGTTCCCGGGTCGCCCGCTCTCCGTGCCAGCCTCTCCCGTTGGCTGCCCCGTCCGTCCCCTGAGCAGCCGCCACCAGCGAAACACCTCTCCGCCGCGAACCGAACCGGGACCGAACCACGGGCACTGTTGGGCGTGGCCTCGCTGCCGCCGCGTTGTTCAAGATGATGAGCTTCGATGGAGGCACGGCTTACGCCGAGTCGGACGCCGACGACGAGTACGAGCGAAGCATTGGCGACAGGTCGCCGGTCGGCGAGTCGGAGGCCTCGCCAATTGACTCGGAACTGTCGACATCCGCCGAGCACACGCCCACGACGTACGGCCACCGCAGCAGCGCCGACAGGCTGCCCGAGACGATCATCACGGAGTGGACGGCCGACGAGTGTGCCGACTTCATCAGCACCATCGGCCTGGCGCAATATGCCGACCGATTCGTTGGTGCGTTGGACATCCGACACCCACCGGCTCTGCTTTCCGTCGCTGCTTGATGGCTGACCGAACCGTTTGATTGCAGAAAACGAAATAGTCGGCGAGGCGCTGGTCGCGCTGCTGCACGACGACCTCAAGAGCATGGGCATCGCCAGCGTGGGCCATCGGCTGACCATCCTCAAGAGCGTCTTTGACGTCAAGAAGGCGCAGGATGTGCCCATCGAGAGCGATCACTACCTACCATTGTGTAAGCGTCCATCCTTGCCCATCTGCATGTTCGAAAGGCAGCTTGACTGACGAGTCGGTGATCCAAATTTGCAGCTGCCGACGCCGAAGCACAGTACGCCACGGCGACGTTGAAGGACATCAAACACCTGGTCGAACAACTACGACTGAGAGACGAACGGATGAGCTTGCTGGAGCAGGACCTGCGGAGGATGACGGATGACTTCAGGCGCCTCAGAGAAGACATGCTCCCAGCCCTGCGGCTCGTCAAGGATGCACAACAGCCGCTGCCCAACCTGAGCGGCGGCGCAGCGTACACGTTCGAGCCTACCATTTCACCGCCTGCTCCGACACCGCCTCCTGGCCAAGGCCCGGGGCCTGGAGTCATGCGATCATACTCGCAGAGGAAGATCCTGATCGGGGCGACGACCAAGGGCAACTCGCCGACGCAACCGACGCACGAGAGAACGATAGCAGAACAGACTTTGGACCCGGCCAGTGCGGCGGAACGAGCTGTCTTGTCATCATCACACCTCGCGGCGATGAATGGCTCCGGCCAGAACCCGGGGTCTTCATATCCCTCGCCCAACATGCCCTCCCCAACTTCGCCGCAAAACCACATGAGCGGTACGACACTAGCTTCCCGGTCATATCGTGGCGACACATCTACACCATCCAATAGAACGACTCTGAACGAGAGCGACCACGCCATTTACAACTCGCGCGAGAAAGGGGCCGGCGGCCCACCGCCTCGACGACGAGAGACGCCCGTCCCCGACACGCCCAACACCAGCAACAGCAACGCATCCGTCGAGATATTCAAGTCATTCCGCGTCAGCATGGACGACCCCTGCCACAAGGTGCTCCCAGCCGCGCTTAAAAAGTACCAGATAAACGCTCCGTGGGACCAGTACGCCTTGTACATTGTCTATGGAGACCAGGAGCGTTGCCTGGGCATGGAGGAGAAGCCTTTGATCTTGTTCAAGCAGCTTGACAAGGAAGGCAAGAAGCCCATGTTCATGCTCCGGAAGACGAACAGCGCTCAGGTAGATGGCGATCCGGGCAGCGCGGGTATGGGTGGTGCCGCGAGGGGTGCGTCGACGGGTTACGATCCGCCCGGCGGCATTATATGAGTGGACAAGGTCGAACACCAGCTCAAATACGAGTTCAAATTAACTGCTTCTCGACGTTTTGCCCTCTGCGTTGGAGGCGAAAGGGCGGCAGAAACATTTGCCCGCCCAAAGCCACAGTACAGCGCCGGAGCTGTTGCATGGCATGGCCGGCGCCACGACGTGGTGAGGGGCTGATGGAGCGTGGCACTGGTGAACACGTCTGCCACTTCATCTTCGACGCAGTTTGTTAGGCAGACAGGTGCACTATGCCCAGGGACGTTTCTGAACGGGATGTGCTATATCGTGTGAGGCAGATGGTTTATACGAGAAGGATACAGAGAGCCGGGACGGCATTTATTCGACCATGCAGGAATCAGGTAGTCGCCGACGCTCACGAGCGAGATACGAGTCGAGCCGGGCACGCTTCGCTCGGACATGCTTCGCTTCAACACTGCTTCCTAGTTTACAAGTCTCTGCTGCCCTTTTTTCGGTGAGGATCCTTGCTGCCTGTGACTGGCTGATGTGTCACCCTCATTGCCCACGTGGCTGCCTGGTCTGTGGCTTTCGCATGGCCTGGGCTGGTCTATCGCGATGGGGAGATGTCTTATCCTCTGACGGTCCTCGGTGGGAAGGACGTTGCGGGTACGTACTTTGTATCCGTACGGACTCTAATCCGTACTCCGTACCGGGCCTACCGCGGGGTGGGGAGCGCCACACTTTATCTTGGTACCTGACTTGCCCAGCTCATCCGGCACAGTGAACATCATCCTCATCTTGCTCCTTGCCGTCACCAATCCGACACCGCCTGTGTGAGGCATCCCGTGCTGTGCGACGGCGACGGACGTCGGCCAAGCTCACCCGCCTTATAAACAAACAGGTCTCGCGGCGCACAAGAAAGCGCCCTGGACCGGGCCTTCCGCCATCTCCGGCTCTACAGTTCTTCAACTTACAATATCCTCCCGCCGCAGCGGCAGCAGAGGGTTGGGCATCGCCAAAGCCAGGCATTGGCCAGGGCATTGGCTAGCTGGCAATCCCTCTCCTCCCTGAAGAGGAAGAGCACGCGGCGGACGCAGTCGAGAGAAAACTCGGCGGACGGGCTCTTGGCTACCTCCGGGATCCGGAGTCCAGGCCGAGACAGGCGGCGTCGGTGCGCTTGGCGCGCTCATCCACCGCATTCTTTGCCGCGCGTTGCGACCACTGCAGCCGTCGCCGTTTGCACCAGACAAGCTTCCTGGGCGTAGAACTTTCCCAGCGATAGCCAGCCTCCAGCCTGGCGTCTACGACTCGACCGAACCCTACGCGCCGATTGCTTGATGCCGGTGGATGGAGGAGGGACTGCCCTGCCCTGACGGCTGACTGCCGCATGCGCTGCCGCTGCGAGTCGCGACGAGGGCACATTGGCCGCGTACGACAACCATCTCGACGCTTCATTTCGCCGAACCCCGTCCATCATCTGCAGACGCGGTAGCCCAGCAGACAGACGGACAATACGAGCCTCCACGGCCAGCATCACCTCGCCGGCAGCAACACCAGCCCCACGACGGCCACGGCAGGCGCCCATCCCGCCGCGATGTCCGCCAACCTCGACACCCTGCCGGGGGACATCGACCTGCGCGAGCGAGTGCTGGAGCTCATCAGTGGCGGCTCGTCGGGCGAGAAGATCGTGAGGGGCTTCCTCATCGGCGTGGCGTTTGGGCTCATCGTGGGCGGCCTCTGCTGCTGCTGGGTGCCGTGCTTTGGACGCGCGCAGCAGGAGCGGCGGCGCCTCCAGCGAGAGGAGAGGATACACCAGGGAGAGCCGCCGGTTAGAAGCGCGCGAGCACGGATACCGTGGCTGCGGAGGCGCCGGCCATAATGGCAGCAGGATGATGGTGGGTGTTTGTTGGACATACTTGACGAGACATGGGAAGCGGCCAGATGGGGCTCTTTTGGTTCGGCGTCACGGGGAAACCGGGAACGAGCTGGGGCTGGCATTTTCCCGACGCATGGGATATGGTAACGCATTGCTGGGTGCATCTTGGAAACTCATGAGCGGCTGCTTGCTGGGCAGCACGCATTGGACTTGGCAGCTTTTGCATGATGAAACACTCAAGCTTCCGAGCTCTCTTTGTCAACGGGGGCTTGGGCATTGGCCAGCTCGCGTCCCGGCCGTGAGGATCAAGCTCCTGAGGAATGCCCCGTTGAGCCTCCAGCGACGCGCACGCGGATTCGTCAGGTCGTTTATGCTCTCAGTTGACATCCGGTGTTCTCGGCCTCCTGGCGTCTTGGCGGTTCAGCGCTCAGCCGTTGCAGTGGCGCAGCCTCGGGCGGCCCATGACGTACCAGCCCCAGCTGCCGCGCAACTTGGCCCCTTGCCTTGCCCTACAGACTACGGAGGTCAAGTCAGGCGTTGGTTTCTATGTTTATCACACTTCCTTATTTCCTCGGACTGCCCTCTTTGCCGGGAATTGCTGATATACCCGTATACCCCCTACGTAAGCCGTGCGCCAAGCCAAGGACGGTCTGACTCTGCTGGTTTCACGTGCGGCTGCGACCTACTATATCCATATTTCGCGTGACCATCGACGGCGACGCTGGGCCGTGGCGGACCTTGAACTCGAGGCTGACTGCGGACCTGCTGACGCCCGCGCGACGAAGAATAGCGTTTCTCGTTTCCTCAAAGCCTTGCGTTGACCATCGTTACTGCTCATACGCTTGCCATAAAGTCCAAGCCAACCAGGCGTCGACGGCCCATTCGTGGCGGCTCGCCCAGCATGCTCGACGAGAACCTCCCGACCTACCGCCTGGAGCCCTCCTCAGACAACCCGCTCCACACGCTCCTCTTCTTCACTCACAACGGCTCCGAACGCTCTGCCGAATACCTCCTCAAGCGGCCCGATCGGACCGCGGCCAGGAACCAGTACGCGCTCGGCCTGCTCGACGTGCACTACCCCTCCGTCGTCTACGCAGAGGTGCTCGTGAAGCCGGAGTGGACGCAGCCGTCGCTCTCGGCCGCCGAGGTGCGCGCAAATGGCACGACGTCGCCCGTGCCCCTCACGCCCGACTCGTTCGCGATATCGCTGTACAACCCGGACCAGGCCGTCGTGGTCAAGCACCGCCCGGGGAGCTGGAACAAGTCGGAGGCGTGGGAGCTCGAGGTCCCCGAGCGCAGCTTCAGGCTGCCCAGCGCGAGCCGCATCGACCAGGACACCAGCGGCACGCAGATCGTGGACCTCACGCCCAAGGTCGTCTTTCGGTGGAAGCGCGACGGCAGGCTGAGCAAGGACATGACGTGCTACATGTCCGGGCGGAGCGTGGGCGGCAAGAAGAGCAAGGAGCCGGACATAACCGTGGCCATGTTCCGCGCGGGGAAGAACGAGGGCATGGTGACGATATACGAGCCCAACATGGCGCGCGTCGAGGTCGAGGACCGCAAGGGCCTCGAGATGTCGTTTATCCTGAGCGCAGAGGTGATCAGGGATCTGTACCTCGTTCCACGGCAGGATCCGTTCAACGCCGCAGCCGCGTCCATCCAGACACACGTCAACGGGCCGCCGAAGAAGTCGAGTTCCCGACCGCCGGCGTCGTCGACATCGCAGATGGCGTTTGCATCCGGAGCTTTGGGCGACATGCCACCATCGCCGCCCCCCGTATCTAGCGCGCCACCGGCCAGAGATGCCCGGCAGCAGGCCGGGATCGACGCCGAGACGAAGAGGCTGCAGGCCATGGTCGCCGAGGAGAACCGCAAGACCCGCGAGCGCGAGAAGCGAGACCTGGAGGAGCAGAAGCGCATCAAGAAGATGCTCGAGCAGGAGGACAAGGAGCGCCAGAAGCGCGAGGCCGAGATCGAAAAGGAGACGGAGCGGCTGCGCAGGGAGTACGGTGTCCAGACGCCCGGCGCGAGCGGCTCGTCGCCGCCACTGCCCCCGAGGCACAACCAGCAGCAGCAGCTGCACCCTCCCGGCGGCGGATGGTTCGGCGCGCCGGGCGGACACTCGCCGCCGCCGCCGCAGCCGCCGCGGCCGAACAGCGTGGGGCCGCGGACGGAGCAGAGCGCCGACGGGCGCCGGAAGACGTCCAACCCCGCGGGGGCGAGCGTGAGCGGGTTCTTCCACCGGTCCGAGGAGGATAAGAAGAAGAAGGTGCAGAAGAAGCGTAGCGTGCACTTTTGAGGGCCCCGTCACGGCCACCCTGCATGGACGGGTCGGTGATTTGGGAGGGTGTATGGCTTTCAGGGCGTTATAGCAAGGTATGGGCATGGGAATCTGCACGTTTGGAGCGTTTATTACGCGGAATGGGCTGGGGGTTGGCTTTTGCATGATTGTCACGAGTTGGAAAGCTTTGGTGGATATGGGCATTGTGCTGCATGGCTATCTCATGATATGAAACATACAAAGTGTCTGTTCAGGTTGCTGACAGATTTCCTCGAGCAAATCATCTGGCTCTGACCTCTGGCCGTCCAGTTCCTTTATATCAGTGTCCTGCCAGGATTCCACGCCTGGCGCAGAACCAGTCCCTGTCAGGTGGATAGAACGCCGAGTCTGACGTCGAGAGCAACCAGAGCAGTGCAACGGTTTGGAGCTAGGGTATACGGCGCGGCGTGCGCCTCGGCTATCGTAAACGAGCGTTGTTGCAGTTGGTGTTATTGGCAATGTCGTACAGTAGTATCGTAACTTCGTGAGGGTGCTTAGATGGAGCCAAGTGATGGCCCCGTGCCGTCGCTAACAGGAATAGCCCTCAAGGCGAGGCGACGGCGCCCTTCCTGGCCTCACTCCGCAGGCTGTCCGTCAGGCCGCCCTCCATGGGAGCAGCATCGCTCGCTCTCGCGCGCTTCTTCTCGGGCGAAGCAACGGCCTGCAGCGGGATGGCAGCGGTGCTCGACTCACGGCGCTCGGCACCGTTGCGGGGCCGGGCCTGGATGAAGGCGAGGTCTCCGGCGAACATTTGAGATGGGCCTCTCTTTTGTTGAACAGAGGTGAGGAGGGGGGTTCGTGAAGACGAAGGGTGAGAGTGTTGGGGAGAATAGGTTGTGGCGCCCTATTGTTGACTGGAGGGTGTAGGCACAGCCACCGGGGACAGCATCTTATTGCCAACCCCCTAGCAACTCGGTCTAGCAAACATCTTTGCCATGGTTTCGTATGTCATTTCTTGATGCGAAGTGAAAAGAACTGTATACCTCATCTTTCCGTCGGTCCAAGCCCCGAGCTCTCCCCGCATCAGCGCCGATGCGCCGATGCGCCGGCCAGATGCTAATCCCGGCGCTTGCACGATCCACCAGAACCAGTGCGTAGCAACTCTCAAAGAGCGGCTACGGCCAGTGCAAGGATAGCCGGCGGTAAGCAAGACGAGCGGAAGGGAGGGCCGTGCGATATGCGTTGCGCCGATGCTCGTCCAAGTGGCGGGCGGAGGGGCGGACTCGGCGACGCGGGCTTCATGTTCCGTCTGGTCCGTCAGACGGGGGACGAGGTACGAGTAAGAAGGAACACGGCGGAGAGCCGGGATTGAGATATGCAGGCTTTGCTGGCTGCAGCGGCTAAGGGGGACGTGCAGCGGGTGTGCATGACGGAGCCATATCGGACGGGTGTGACGATTCGTCTCATTGCAGAATGGCGCGGCTCCTGTCGCCGAGAGGGCCGAATCCCAGCTCGTCAAGCCCTATGGGCAATGAGGATGAGTGGGAGCTTGTATTTCCATGTAGTATGTAACTCTCAGGTCGACAATCTGGTCCGTCTCTACGCCAGGATATCACCCCCTGATTATCGTCCCGTCTGTGCCTCGTAACGCCCAGGTATATGCATGCCTCGTCCCGTCGTCCTCCCCCGGCCCTGCCCGTATTCGCTCCTCCCCCGCAGAGTCATTTACTCTTGACCTTCTCCAGCCGCAGGTCGTTGATGACCATGTAGCGGCTGAACCCGATCCACAGGTAGCGGAACCAGGCCATCTGGCTCCTGTGCGCCTCCGTCATGGCCCTCCACGCGGTGGGCAGCCCGCCCTCGCCGACGAGCTGGTTCGCGAGCAGCAGGCCGCCCGGGTGCGCGCGGTCGGCGTGCCGCACGCCGAGGGCCCAGGCGGCGACGGTGGCGAAGACGTCGAGGAAGGACGTGTACTTGCGCAGGACGCTGACCGAGGTGAGCGTGTAGAGGTCGACGGGGCTGGCCCAGCCGGGCTTGCCGCGCACGAGGGCGGCGGCGAAGGCGCGCGCGCCGTGGTAGAGCGAGACGTGGTTCGGGTGCGACGAGACGCCCCGCGCGTCAAAGGTGATGAGCACGTCGATGTTGGCGGTGGGCCGCGCGGCGTCGTCGGCGCGCTGGCGGGCGAGCTGCGGCGCAAACGCGCTGCAGAGGAGGTCGGAGATGCTGTTCTCGTCCCACTTGGAGGTCATGGAGTCGGGGAAGTCGACGCTGGAAAGGTCAGCCGAGTCCCCCCGAGCAGATGCTGGAGTCGCTCGCAGCGACGGGACGTACGGGTTGTCCACGACGAAGACGTCGTCTTCGTCTCGCAGGCCCAGCAGCATGCCGCTCTTGACGAGCTCCTTCTTCCGCGTCTCGCCGAGGCCGTCCGCGTTGCCTGCAAGAAGACGCACGTTAGCCGAGCCGCTCTCGCCAGTCTCTCCCCGCGACGCCATCGAGGGGCCGTACCCGTGCTCAGGCACAGGATCTTGACGTGGTTGCCCGTCTCGGGCCGCGTGAGGGCCAGGACCGTCGGCGCGAAGAACATGGCCTCGTCGTCCGGGTGCGCGATCAGCAGGCAGATGCGCTTGTTGCGCAGCGCCGGGAAGCGCGTCGCGACGACGCTGACCGTGTACATGTACAGCAGCGGCACCACGACCGCCAGCGTCGCCACGAGGCCGAGGCCGAGCATGGCGGCGGCCGCGCTGGTGTCTCGACAGCGGCGCCGAGGAGGGGTGGTTGAGGCTGGATCCCAACGGATCTCGCGAGGTCCCCCTTGCTGGCTACAGCGCCGGTGGCAGAGCAACACGGCCGTGGATGGGCTTCCGGTGCGCGAGGGAGTCGAGTCGGACACTACGCCCACGCGCCGAGGAGAGGGAGGGATGCGAGGCCACGAGGTGTTGGTTGTTGTAGTGGGCTCCAGGCGCAAATGCCACCTTGCGATTTCAACAATTGGCTCCCCTCCCCTGCGACTAACCTTATTAGCACACGACGTCGTTAGCTGCCGAGCTCTGGGGAACCCCAGGGGACCAGGGCACCAGTCCTCGAGCTTCCAGAAGATTTAATTGCTTGATTCGGCCCCTGGGAGCTCATCAGCGCCGTGGAGCTTGCGCCGGCGCTGCTGATTGGCGTGATGTCATATGCCACTCTCGCTGACAGGGACCACCCAGCCTTCCATCCTAGCGCGGAGCTCGACTGCAACTCTGTCCCTTCATCAGACGACACGGCGAGCGCGCCAACGCCATCGCACGAGGCCCTACACGCACACCACAGCCCGCACGCAGGCCGACCGCGCCGCACAGCAGCGACAATGGCCCGGCCGCGCAAGGAGCAGACGTCCGGGGGCGGCATCAAGCTCCGACAGCCCGACCGCTCCGCGCCCTCGGAGAAGACGCTGTTCGACATTGCCCAGGAACGGGAGCTGTTCCAGCAGGTCGAGCGGCGCGAGAAGCAATTGGCCAAGGGACAAGGCGGCGAGGATGAGGAGGAGGAGGAGGCCGCGACGCTTTCCCCCCGGGCCGAGCGGTTCCTCGAGGCCATGCTCTGGACGGCGACGCTGGCCATGCTGCACTTTACGTTTGACGTGCTGGTCCAGCACCAGTACGGCACCGAGATTGTCTGGCCTACGGTCTGGGCGAGGACCGGACGGGCGTGGATGAGTACGTCTACGCCATGAATCCCGGACTGGGGACGGTCAGGAGGCTAATCGCTGCCCGCAGTGTTCCTGTTCCTCTTCTACGTGCTGCACCCGCACCCCTCGAGCCCCGTCCTGCTGCCCGGCCTCGCCCTGCGCTACCAGCGCCCGCTGCGCCAGGCCGTCTTCTTCGCCATGAGCGTGGCGACGGGGTGCTACCTCATCTTCATCTCCAACACGTACAGCTACCTCGCCACCATGAAGCAGGCGCCGCCGCTGGGCTGCCTCTGGCTGTGGGCCGTCGTGGAGCTCGACCTGCTCGTGGGCGTGGCGAGCCTCGCCGTGGCCGCTGCGTTTCTGTGGCAGGGGGGCTACGACATAAAGTGACGCGGGATGGTGTTTTGCCAGGGCATCTCTTCGTACAGGCTTCGCGGGGCTTCCCGCCCGTCCATGGACGCGTCCTGCTGGCGAATCCCCTCCTCTGGCTCTCGAGAAGGCCGTCCAGGTCAATGCCTCCGCTGGCGACCAGCTCGAGAGCCTTTGTCCGCCTGGAAGCCACGCCATGGCAACTGACGGCCTGCCAGCTCGCGGCACAAGCGCGAAGCTGCTGTCGACGCTGCTCCCGTGGACGCCTTCGCCTCGGCATCCATGACCAGGTCCACCGTTACCCCAGGTTAGCAGGTGCTCCATCTTGCGGCTGCGCGAGCCCCCATCGTCGTGCTGCGCATTGAGCGCCGTCGCAGACGATGTTTGACGTGATGGATAGGGGCGAGTCTTGGTCAGTGTTGGCGGCCATGGCGGGCTTGTGTCAGGTGCTTATCCGTCCGTCTAGCCCGCTGAAGCCATATAGTCAAACATACAAGGCAGTCGAGGCCAAAGATTTGATTGCTGATGATGCATTCTCACATGATATTATGCTACAGTATGTAAAACCCGCTATGCACTACCGACGCCCACCTCTTTATGTTGTGTGACGGACGGCTCCGGCATGCCGAATTGACCCGTCCGTGGCTCGTGAAGCTCCCCAGCCGTAAAACAAATCCAGAAAAACAAACACATCTCATCGTATCGTCTCACCTCGGCTGCTTCCCACTTCGCTGCGGCTCGGCGAACCTAATACCTCTCCGAGCTGGTGGCACGCGCTCCGTGCCCTCGTCGTCGCTGTCGCTGTCCTCGGCGGCCTCGGCGTTGGCCACGCCCAGCGCTGCTTGCCGTCTCCGCCGCTCTGCGGGGGTCTCTCCCGTGTCCGCGTCCTCGTCGTCGGCCTCGGCCTGGCTTGCGAGGACGGCCAGCCGGCGCTTGCGCTCCACCGACGTCTCCGCAAACTCCTCCAGTTGGGCGTCCTTGGACGGCGGCGATCGGCTCGACGCGGCGGCTGGTTGACGGGCCGGTGACATGGACTGGGAGCGTCCGCGGCCGGTACGGCTGCTCTCTCCGTTGCTGCTGCTGGTCTCGCTGCTTTGCTCGCGGATCACGGGCACGCCGGGCAGGCCGGCTGGCTTCACGAGCGGGTCCTGGCGGGCCAGCTGCTTGACGGCGGAAGAGGCCGTCGAGTGGTCCACCACCTCCTTTCGTGTGCCGACGTCGAGCTTCTGGACCTCCTTGATAAAGTCCTCCTTGGTCATGCGCTGCCCAACACCGCCGATCGTGAACCGGACCTTCTTATCGTCATCCGCCTCTTGCTGTTGGGCCACGCTCTTCCTCATCGCCTGCTGGCCGCCTCCTCTTGCGAAGCCCGACCATCCGCCCTTGAGCTGTTGCTTGCTCGGGGTGGCACCGCCGGCTTCCCCTTCTTCGGCGGCTGATTCCGGGTTCTTGTCGTCCTGGCGGCCCTTGGCCCCGAGGCCGAGGTACTTCATGCTGGCTCCCAGCAAGTCATTGGCCTCTTGGCCCTCAGCCTTTTGCGAGGGCAACTCGTAAGTCTTGACGACTTCGCCATCCTCGTCCTCGACGATGATCTGGTGGGTAAACGTCAGCAAAAGAAATCAATGTCAAGCGTGTCAAAAGGCGAATCATACCGTGTTGCCGAACTGATAAGCTCGCGCCGGCTCGTGTCGTCGCTCATTCTTGCCCTTCTCCTTTCGCTTCTCCAGCTCCGAGGAGTACATCTCGCTCACCTTGCGCCGAAGACCGCCCAGTGACCAGCTGAAGGGCTCGGTGTCGGACCGCAGCCCCTCGTTGGGTCGTGGAAGCTCCCCCCTGCCTCCCTCGGGGGTCGACCGAATATCGAGGACGTCTCCGTCCTCGTTTTCAAACACGATTTGGTCGCCCTCGTCAAAGACTTCGACTCGTGGAGCCCGGCGATGCGACGCTCGCGGGGCCCGCTCTTGGTCGTCTCCCGCTTCGTCCGACCTTTCGAGGTCCTTCTCTTTACGACTGTCCTCGGATACAGTCGTCGAGTCCGTGTTCTCGTGCCTCGGTGGAGAGCGTTCCTTGTCGGGGGTCCCGCCGACCGGGGTCTGTCGGTTGGGGAAGATAGCAGACTGGCTCACCGGACCGCCCGGCCCTATCCCGTCGTCCCACTTCTTATGCTTCCGCTTCCTCGAAACCAGAGACGAGGCCCTACTACCCGTCTGACTGGGGTTGTCTTCGTCCCGCTGGCGGCGCAGGAAATTGGAGGGAGGAGCGAGTGTGCCGGGTGGAAACACGGGCTCCTTGGGTTCGTCAAAGGAAGTCTCCGACATGGCCTTGGCTTGCGATCGAGACTGGGACGAGATGCGAGGCAATCTGTTCATCCACGAAGGCCCATCCTCGGGGGCCGCCGTGTATGACATGGTGAGAGTCAACGTGTTGATGCGCTTGCCGAGGGTGAAGACGGCGATAGAGGAGCCGTGTATGAGAATCGACGAAATGACGAGGAATGTGACGATGGGCCAGACGAGGTAAATCAGCGAGTAGTTCTCCGAGCCTTCAGGTGGCATCTCTGCCAGAGGCACGGGCTCTTCGTGCTCCAGCTCCGCCCTGGCTAGGATGGCGACGAAGATGGCGCCGACACCGATGGGGCCAAAATGGCCCGCGAACAGCGCCTCCCGCCAGTTTTTGACGTCGGGTATTAACGGTTTGAGGGCCATCATGATGGGTATGCGTCGGAATAGGAGCACAAAGATGGCAATGACAACGAGCCGCCACGCCGTCAGGCCAAGGACGTTGTTGTTGTACTGCTCCCAGGGGATGATGGTGCCGAAGTATACAAAGTAGGCCAAGTTGAGCAGCAGGTCGATGACGTTGGAGACGTGCGACTCCTCCGTCTTTTCGCCGAACCAGCCGTCGTTGGAGAAGCCAACGCCGGCGGAGAAGCCCACGAGCAGATCGTCGACGCCGAGGATGCTGCCAGAGCCCGCGCAGAAGAGCGCGACGACAAAGTAGAAGACGAGGAAGCTCTCGCGGTCGATGAGGTCGTGCTGCTCGGCGAACTTGATGCCGTGGCGGGCAATGTATCCCACGGCGAAGCCGTAGACGGCGCCGAAGATGCACTCGTAGAGGATGACGTAGACGAGGAAGTGGAAGGTGACGTCCTTGGCGCTCTGGTGGTACTGGATGAGGTAGAGCGAGAGGTAGATGAATGGAAAGGCCATGCCGTCGTTGCAGCCCGACTCGGCGGAGAGCAGGTCCCGCAAGTGCTTGGGCACGCGCTTGGCGAACTTGCCCTTGCCGACGACGGACGAGGCCAGGACGGGATCGGTGGCGGTGACGCAGGCGGCGACGACGAGCGACTCGAGCCAGCTGAGCGGCGGGACCATCCACCAGATGACGAGGCTGACGATGAGCCAGCCGGCGACCATGACGGGGACGAGCAGGTAGACGACGGAGCGCCAATGCTTCTCCATGTAGAACTTGGGCAGTTCGACGCCGACGGCGAAGCACTGGACGACGAGGACGATGCGGGAGAACTCGAGGGTGACGATGTCGACGCTGCCCCATTCGTTGGGGTTGATGAGGTTGGCGGCATGAGGGCCGAAGATGACGCCGCACAGGGTGGCGACGGTGGCCTCGCCGATGTACATGCGCTCCTTGATGAAGGAGGAGCAGAGCATGAAGAGCGAGGTGAAGCCGCCGAGGATGATGTAGACCAAGTGCGGCTTGGTGATGTCGATTTGCGACCACGCCATGGTTGCTGGGCGTCGCCGTTTGGCGATGTCTGTCGCGAAGCCTCGCTACCGGGGGCTATCGAAGCGACGACAAAGGCGCCGTCGTGCCGGGGTCGGTCGACGCGCGCAGCCGCCGTCTGCTCGGCCCAGAGGTCCGCTTGACGCGGCGGTCAATCGATCGCGAGCCGACGCCGCGAACGGGAGACATGCAGGTCGAGTTGCGACGACGAGGCGGTGGTGCTTTGACGACGACGACGACGACGACGACGACGACGACGACGACGACGGGGGCGTAACTTCTCCCGTTCCAGCGCGCGCGCGCGGACCCGGAGCCAATCGTCTGCACGGGCACCGGCCGGATCTGGAAGTGCGGGGGTGGCTGCCGACAGGGAGATGCAAGACACAGGGCAAGGCGTCGAGGGCCGGATACGGGCTCGGGGCGGACGAGGATTGGAGCGCGTAGGGGGGAAATGTCTTGTCGTGTCTCGGGCGAGTGGTGGTGTCGTCACTCCTGCGCGCGGAGGCGTCGGCGGGGGTCTGGGGGGCTTCCGTCCGGGCAGGGGCTGGACGCAGGCGACAATGGCGGATGGAAGCGGGCGCGGCGACGACGGCGACGGCGACGATGAGGCGCAGAAACGGCACAGAATAGCGATATTACCTGTGCAGGGTGAAGGGCAGACGGCGTCGACTTTAAGAAAATCCACCACGTTGCTTATCGGGACGAGGCCACGCACTGGGCAAGCGTTGGCGCTGACAGTGGAGAACGGGCTGCAGGCTCTGAGCCGGTAGCGCACCTCGGGGGACGCTGACGCCCGCCGCCCAGCGCAGCACAGCGCAGCGCAGCACCCGAGCCGCTGGCGCTGGTGCGCTGCCAGGCCCCGCTCCGGTTCTCGCCCGTCGCTGATGCGCCGCCGAGCCCCGGGGGCGCCGGCCCGCGAGTGACGTGCGCATCCCCAGCCCAGCCAGCGAGGCGTCGCCCTCGATAAAGCCCGCCGGCGGTGGGATCGGAAACTCGGCCGCCGTACGGAGCTGGTTGCTCGGTTCTTCTCAGGCGGGCGCCAAGCGTTGGGCGCTCGGGGAAAACCCCCCAGGCCCGGCGGCGGACCCGTGGGTCCTGGCTCCGGCATCACCACCCGGCCACTAGGATTGCCCTTATGCTTACTTTGTGGCGCGCCTCGACCCCTGCCCGGCCTGTCCTGGCCTGGGAGAAGCGCCCCCGAGCCTCAGCAGGCTCAGCTCGAGCGACGAGGCGGGCTGTGATTGCTTCGTCGCGCCCTCCTCGACCCGTCTCTCTCCGCGCGCCTCGTGTGAGAGGACGAGGACGCAGCTGGCAATCGACGTCCCGTCCGTTTCCTCCCGCTCCGTGTCGCTGCGTTACGGCAGTTGCTGCGTGCTGGGCAAGGTCCCCGCAACGGCCGGCCTTGGCCTAGGAGTCCAAGAGATGGAAATCTCTTGGACGCTGTCACTGGTGTGAGCCAAGCCTGGGCAGCATCCAACATCCCGCCTCACCTCATTGCCATTAGATCAAATGCCTCTCTTGACGGTTCTCGTGCTCCCAACGGCTCGAGCCTCGTGGCAATCGCCAAACGCTCGATTGCATCCTCCACCCCGCGACTCATGCACATCGACGTCATCCACGGTCTCGTCTGCCTCTCCCACACACACCAGTCCCCTCGACACCATCTCCAATTGCATCTCCATCTCCCGGCTGCGGCCGCAACGGCCACGATCGGTGCCTTGACTGAATTTTACGCTTAATTCTGCCCCGCTCCCCGTCACGTTGCCCAACGAATCTACACCACGCCCACGGATGTTGCTCGTGTCTGTATTATGTTTGTTGGCCCCCACTGTTGGTCCGCCGTCATACCGCACCAGCCTCCCGGCGACTGCCAACGGAGCCATCGTCTCACACACGGCGGTTTCACCAGATTGATGAAGATGGATGTCGAAATCGATGCCCTCCCCAGACTCTTCCCAGCAGCGCCCGCAACCAACTTCCGTTTAGGGCGCTCACCTCTCCCCCTTGTTTGGCTTCACACATGGATGGCTTTGCGGCTGGCGATTCGGTGAAGCCGCACGTCCCAGCTCGCCACCGATGTTTGCTGCGTGGGGGCTGAATGAAGACGTTTGATATTCGTACATTAAAGATGCAGGGATATTGCTTCCTCCTAGTTGGAGGTGGTATCTCACTAGTAGTTCTCCCCAGTTCCGCTCTTTCCAACGGCTTGCAGAATCCCGGCCAAACCAGGCCCCTCATCCAACGTGTTATACGGGGTATAGTCCACACATCCAGGCTTCATCCCTGCTTCTTCATTGCGGCCATAGCCCTCGCGTCCTCCATCGGTAGCTGACAACATTGCGTGCTGCTATTGAGCCAACAACAGGCCCACAACGCATGCAACAACGCTCAGGGTTATAGATTTGTCCGTCGGCATCGTCGACATGCCCGCTGCCACAAAGTCAAAGGGGCTACCGCCTCCACTTCCTGGTAGCAGTGTTTGTTTAGGCTGGGCTGCTGCTGTCGACGATGTCGTTGATGAGGTCAGCCCGTCACTTGTAGACGGCTGCGGCGGTGTGGTGGTGACCTCCTGCGACGCACTACTGGACTGGATGGTGCTCGTTGTTGACGTGGTGGCCGACGTGGATGTGTCGTCTTGCTGAAATAGAGACGTCGTGCTCGTCGTGCTAGTCGTGCTCGTCGTCGTAGTCGAGGTGGTGGTGGGTGAGGTAGGTATTATCGTAAAGCTCCTCAACGTGGTCTGCGGCGGCGGCGGCGGCGTGCGGGTTACCGTAGTCGTCGTCGTCTTTGACCCACAGAGCGCGTCCACGAGCATGCCCTTTTGGGCTTGATATAGCAAAGTGTCGGGCCCGACGTTGACCAGGTTACACGATCCTTGGATGTTGGATTGGGCGTTGGCCAAGCTCCGTTGGCACTCGAGGGAGCAGGACTTGTCGGTGAAGTCGCGGAGGCTGCATCCTCGAATCGGGGTGTTGTAGGCCAATATGCAGCTGAGCGGCACCGACAGCGACGATATCATCTGGAAGTTGGACAGCGTCAATATCACCCCCGACGCTGTGCCGGCCCAGAGCAGCATGCCGGCCAGTCTGACCGAGCGGCCCGTCCTCGGCCTCGCCATGTTGTCTGCGCGGGACGTCGAGTCCAGCCGGGCGGCGGCAGACGTTCAATTCGGCAGCGTCCTCTCTCGGGTCAAGCAGATGGATTTGTTGAAGAAGCGTGGTCGCCGTAGAGTATCGACGAGGCAATGTGGGCGGCGCGCTGAAATGTGGCCCTCGAGCCCGTCTGGGACCTGGGACAGCGCCGAGCCGTGACCTGAGGCTCGTCTATGGCGTACCGTTGTGACGGGCCACGCGAAACGCAATCTGTCACAGGTGAGCCAGTATGACGGCACGATCGACTCGGCTCCTCGATCCCGTACGCGCCACTGGCCTCCTTGTCCTCTGCTGGAAGACCCTCCGACCGTGGAGTCGCGCGCGCGGTCGCAGCCTTCCGTGGGTTCCGGCGACGCCTGGCCTGTGATCACGATGTTTCCCGTCGCACTTAGACGACCGGGTCGTTCCACCGCTGCTTGTTTCGTTTCAACGCGGCGGTGCCGAGTGAAGAAGAGTGCTGCTGCCTAGGTGGCGAGCCGACCGAGCAAAAGTTCTACGAGTAAGAGACAGAGAACGAGGAAATGAGGGAGAAACTGTCGCGGAGGAATGCAGGTGAGGGTGAGGGGCCGAGGGGCAAAAGTCGAGAGGCTGAACTCGGACCACGGACTGCCCTTGCCTCTTATCGACAAAGACCCCTACAATGGTTCGTCAGAAGTGGACTTTGACGTGCCATTGCCAGGTGCTCGTAGCGCAGTCCGTAGCCGCCGGCCGTGACGGCGCGCGTCCATGGCCTCGAGAGATGTCTGACCACGACTGGCGAGACCGGGACTCAGGATGCAGCCATTTCAAGGCGTCTGCAGGCGGGCAGGACGCGCTCGAGGCCCGAGGAAGCACCCCGAAACATTGTCTGGCCCGCGGCGGCGCGGACCATGACGGCGAACCATGGGCCCAGGTCCAATGGAGGTCGAGGTTTCGGAGCCAAAACGAAACGCTGCATGTTTGAGGTAGTCGCGCGCCCAGCCGTGCCTTGTGCGCCATTGGCTGGGACCAGGGCGAGGGCCGACCTACCCTAGAGTCCTGGACTGCAGGAGGGCAGAAGATTCGACCTCGTCTGTTCTCTTCCATCTTGTTGCCAGCCGTGGCCATCCATTCGCCTTGCTGGCCACAAACAATGCTACGTCGATTCCTTGGCTGGCATCCAATTGGCGAGGGCAGCGAGTGTCGACCAGAGGACCGGTCACTGCACGGCCTCTGGGGTCGACCATGAAACAAGCAGCCAGCGTCGTTGCCATCCATCCAAGCACATGAGCATGAAAGTGCCCATGGACATGAGCGCAGGTATACGAGTAGGCGAATGACCACCGCCTGACTCCACCTTCAGTGGGCAGCCAGGCCGAGGTGCGTCTCGTACGACTTTGAAGACATCGCCGACCCCCTTCAATTGTCTCCTGAGCTTGACTTCGATGTGCGACGATGGGTCTCACCTGAGACCTCTGCCGCTGTGCGAGATCGAGAAGCCTTCGCCGAACTTAAAGAAAGAGACGACACTCAGCAAGCTACAATGTAAGAGGGGCGAGGTTTCAAGTAGGGGGGCAAACTTCTTTCGCGACGAAATCGGATAGCCCTCGTCGTTTTCCAACGTTGAGTAAGCGATAGCCAACGGCGCGTTTCGATGCTGCCGCATCGCACCGCACGCTTTGCTGAGCAGAAATAGCGAGGGATAAAACGTGAAGAGGGCAAACGGTGACGGGGGAAGAAGAAAGATGGAGTGCGGAGGCTGTGCGGGGAACGACCCGACCAGTTTTCTACCCACTCTTGACACTCATGGTGACGACACGTCGAGCCGTCCTGAGCTGGCGTACATGAGCATAAGTTAATATTTCTCCGTACACAGATAAAGCTGTGGCAGGGTGGCGAGAAGGGTGTATGAGGGAGGATGTTACGGAATAATTGCCAAAGGAGAACATTCTTCGTAGTATGCATGTGCATTTGGTGTTTTGGTGTTTTGGGAAAGACATGTTGTTGGACTAGAATCACAAAGTAAGAGCATAACTACTGAAACCAGCGTCATAATTACAGCCGGTGAATGGAGCTCAAGCTCTTCATGCAACCTTTCTGGGCAGCGGACTGGGGAGGGTTGACGAACTTGTCCAGACGCGGGCGTCGTCGTAGAGCGAGCGGTAGTTGACCCGTTCGAAGTTGTCGCGGCACAGGGCCAGCCCTTGCAGAGCTCGGCGACGGCGAGACGGTCGAGCAGGTCGGCCGCAGGGCCGATGAGGTGGGAGTATTGTTTGGTATGGGGCCGTGAGGCGAAGTCATGATGGCACTTTGAAGCTGTCCTTGGAGCAGGATAGACTCGAAGAGGAGAGAAGCGAGGAAAAAGAGACGGATGATGTGGAAGAGCAACGGTCTCGCAGACTCCTGCAAAGACCTCGCGAAGCACCATCATTTTGTCATAGACTGTATTACTTGCAATTGGTCACAGATGATAGATGGTATGCATGTGCGTTTGAAGCAAGGCGTGGAAAGCAATTTAAACACATTGACCATGGCCTCACCTGCAGGCGCGGTCACATCCTTGGCCCGTTTCGCCTGCAAGTTGTTCCCAACTGGTCCCCTTTGACTATAGATACCGTCTCTGGCCCTCCTCCCATAGACTCGGACTCCATACTATCCAGGCCACTTTGCTGCCCTGTGAAGCAGTTGAGCCATCCACTTATCCCTCAATTCTCAGGTGGAATGACTTCTCAAAGCTAATGATAACGATACGTTCTGATTCAAGGAGCGTTGCCATTATGTTTACCGCCGGGATCGACTCCAAGGGCTCAGTGATTCCACGCAAGTTGGTCATGCGGGCCAAGAGCCCGGCTCAAAGCGCCTGACTGTAAGCTCAAGGGTAGAACTGCCCATCTACTACGACTCTGGAGCGTGCGACTGCTTCGTTGACAAGGACCTTGTCGGTCAGGAAGACACGCCCGCGGTGCCATTCCACTTGCTCGATCTACTAGGACCGCAGCGAGGGAGCTTGACGCGTGGCAGAAGTGTCGAGCTGGCACGGCGCCTACGTCCTCGACGGCCAGGGACCTGGCGGATCAAGACAATAATTCCGCAAAAGCCGAGCTACAACCATCTCAGCTATTGCGTCTTGGATTCCAGAAGCCAGAGGAAGCACCAACCCACGGATTTGTCGAACGGTCTTCCGGCCGGTACCAGGTGTCCGTGGCACCGTTACCCGATGGCCTGAAGAAAAGTGACAGCTACGCTGTCTCGTCTTCAGATGATGAGGTCAACATAACCCTTGGCTGAGGTGCTGGACGAAGCGGTGGTTGTGCAGATAGCTGTACCAATGTCACCGCTGGCATTCGAGGCGCATAACAGGTTGTTCTCGAACCCCTGAGACCATCTCGCAAGCGCAAGGCCACTAGTTCCGGCAACATACCGGTTCAGCCGTCGCCCGGGGTGCCTACTGCTTAATGGGAAATCCGAGGAATCCTCCGTCGATATTGTAGTAGCGGTGTTGGGGAACAAATGTGGTCTTGGATGTTATTTGGCCATGGCGATGATGCGAGGCGGCCCAGAGGCGAAGCGTTAGATTAGGTATATACCCAGGGTGGAATGCCTAGGACATGAATATCATCCAAAGTTGTTCCCTCTTTGCTCAACTGCTTCCGTACCTTGATTGCCTCTCTGAACCAGTTGTAAATATTTCATAACCCGCTTGGGGTGTCCGTTGGTGGCAGATGTGTTACACGCTTCGTCGTTGGACAGTGCTGCTCTTCGAGGTAGCAATGTGGAATTCAGAGCCACGAGAGCAGGCATATAAGGCAATCATGACGCCCTTGCAAGGGGTGCTCGATGGTATATAGACATCCAGGCTGGCCGATCTCACGCCGTGCAAGTCATACTGATTGTGCCCAGTCATCGCACATGGAGGGGCGTATACTTCGTACAACCTCCAGCAACGTATCGCCCTCCCTAGTTCAAACCTCGACGTATAAAAATTCATCCAAGTTCTCACTATCACAGTCCAACAGAGCAGTGTCGTCCGTTCGCAGTCCACTCCAGCAGAGCCGCACAGAGCCGCACAGACGGAAATACTGCAACTTACAACAATAAGGCCGTAAACCCAGGGCTCGTCGTCCCTGGCACCCAGACCAACTAGACCACGGCGCAAGGCCCCGACTGATCGGCGTTTCTCCCGAAACCTGCATTGTGACGGACGCTTGGACCCAAGAACAAGGCCTCCAGTCAGAGCCTGGGGAGACCATTAGCCTTGTCGTCTCTGTCATGGAACCATGAGAGGTAAATCTGGGCGTTTGTTAACACCGAAGGGTGTGTGGGTCATGTGGTAGCGAACGGAATCCTTGCCCCTCGAGCTTCGAAACGCTTGGCCGCTTGGTCCGACTCTGCAGCGACTCTCCAGGTCTCGAGCCAGGTCCATAAATTCGCCCCCGAAAGTCTAATCACACGTTGAAGCCCAAGCTTCAGCCGAGGAACTAAGCCGCTCAGCATTAATCATCTCGGCCTCGAGGGCGCGTCACGAGGCTCCCCTTAATAAACTCCGCGATTCATATATGACTCGGTGCCTGTGTTGACAAACAGAGGCCCGAGCAGAGACAGGCGCCAGCGTGGCGTCAAGCTCGTCGTCCCTTGCCTCGGGCTGCCGCCTTCTGGCGGCGACGAGGTCACCAGGCGTGTGGGGCAGCTACTGGATGAAAGTGCGCCGTCGCAAGATGCATGCCAATTCTGGTGACACAACTGCAGTGTCGGAAGGCCTTGTCGGAAACGGAGTGCTGCGTATCCGTACCTGGTCCAACTCGGCCCGCTCAAGCACCACAACAAAGGGGCCAAAAGGCTTGAAGATCTGGGGATTGCGACGGCAGTGGCGTAGTCCTATGGGCAATTCATATAATCAGGCTTCCTAGGAAACCCCAACGTTTGCAGTGACGGCAGTCTTGAAAGGCTTCCAATACGAGACGAAAGCCCTCCTGCAGCTCCCCTCTGAAGTCTGGCCGGAGCATCCGGTGAGCTCGGAAAACTCGGCCATCACTTCCCTGGCTGAACATGAATACAGGATTTGTTGCAATACTAGATCGCCACCGGCACGCCAGCAAGCTCCCTGTCCGCTCACCCGAGCAGACCGACATCTTGCCGTGCGACGGCCCAATTGAAAATAGAGCAAAGAACTCGTACCACCAGTGCACACACAGGCAGGTATTTCTCGTTTCCGAGGAGCGGGATGGGCAAAAATCCGGGGAAGCCAGGGGTGGTGTGGGCACCAACTTGGATGGAGCCAAGGGAGGACCCTCCCAACTTCCCCAACTTTCCCCAGACCGACCCCGGCAAGACAACCAGACGGCAACTCGGGTAACGGATGATTCAGCCTCGGCCGGAGGGCGCGGCGTGGGGAATTCGACCGTCGTCCACCGTTGTGGCGTACTGTGTGAACAATGCTGATCCAACCAGCGGACTTGGACCGACGCCAAGTAGGCCGACGTCGGTACGGAGTATCCCAAGCTGGGGACTATCGCCACCAGCGACACTGGCCAACGCAATCCAACAAGACGGGAGACGACTTGTCTCCCTGGATCATTTCGGCGTCGGCACCGCAAGTCCTTCTCAGGTACATGCATGCAGAGCAACCAGGCAGCTGCCTGTCCGGAACAGATGTGGTACTTTGTGTGATCCAGGGCAAGCATCGGAAGTGTCCGGCCACAGAATCACTGGAATCGTGACTCAGATGCTTCCAGAGCTATCCGTACGGAGTACTCCGTAGCTCTGAGCCACGTAGCAGCGAGCCGATCGGTGTGCTGTGCAGAATCGCTGGCGAATGGCGGTCGCTCAATTCGACAAGCTGCATCAAATTGCCTGCAGGACGCCAGTCAGTAGCCCTCCAGCAGATCTATGTAGCTGGTTGAAGGCGCAGCCATGATCCTGATGTGCCTCTGAATTGACAGAGTTGCAGGCAATTTGATGCAGCTTGCGAGTATGAGCGGCAAGTTCAGTGCCGTGGGTGCAGCGGTGGTGGCCTGCGTGGCAAGGAAATATTTCCTCCTGCCTCGGTACAAGATACTCGAGCTGGGAGACCACGTACGGAGCAGCCACGCCGTCTCTCGCCAACGCGGCCACTTCCTGATCCAGATGGGACAGCATGCAACTACGTACACGGGCGCAACCATGCAGCCGGTGCTCACTCAGCGTTGGATAGCGATGAAATGTGGCGGAATAGAGCTGGAATGACGGCTCGTTTATCCGAAAAGCCAATAGCCCTGTTTGGCCAGAGTTGACCTGGTAGTCCATGATACGAGTACAGGGTAACATCTGGCCAGCATGTTGCGTGTTCTCTCCCTCCGATCGAGAGGACTATCCCCAAACTCACCTGGAAAGAGCCAGGAGTGGTCGACCATTGGCCGACATACGAGTGTTATCGACGCCCTCATTAACAGCAAATGCCCCAGGCGGGCTAATAAATGATAGGGTGGATGAGTCGGAACAAGTATTGTCTTGCCGTCCTTCTAGCGCCAATGGCTGGAGTCTCGGCCATCCAGGAGCGGCCTCCAACTCGCGGACGGGGATCCACAGCTGACGGCAGCATTAACAATGGAAAGCCGAGAGGTTCTGCAACGCTTCGCGGGTCATGTGCACTGTGCTAGTTGACGACATGCCCCCCTTGAGCCAGATAGCCTCAGATGAGACTCCCGTATCCTGCAAGATGGTGCGAGCACATGGTCCCATCTCGGCGGCGAGCGCAGCGGGAGGTGCTGGGCTGTGTTTCAGACGAGGTCATGGCCCTGTGGTATCTGCCCAAGCTGCCGTGCGGCGTTAAATACGGACCGCCACTCCGGCTCGCTATCTGGTATAATGTTGGCATTTGGCGGACACTCCTGGAGCCGATGGTGTGCCCTGTTCCCCTTTCCCAAACCCAAGGCATAATTTCTGCTCGCATCCGGCAAAAGCGATCGCACTGCCGACCACCTGATGTATGATAAATGCGCGACGTCTGATTGTCTCGGATTGCGGAAATCGGTGTGGCCTGGCGATGCAGTGGGGGTCGTCTACTCGCGGCGACCCTGCGTCGCATCGCACGACCGATAGAAGGTCGAAAATCAAGACGCCAGGCCGCCGCCCCATAACGATAGAACAGTCCACACTCATCTGACCGAGACGTCATCGTGGGCGTGGCAAGGAGATCCTGTGCCAGCGAAACGCACGGCTGCATGAGCTGTTAGTGTGAACGACTTGCTCATGGTCATTTGTGATGCTTGCCGACAGCGAGGTGACCAGCCGACCCTATAAGAGAGCTTCACAGCTTCACGGCATGAGGACCGCTGCACCTGCTGAGGCCCTCGTCGTCGTCGTCGCTCAGCCCAGTTCGCCTCGGTTGCCCAACTGCTCTCCATCCACCAGCCTGACTGACTTGCACTGGCGGTGAGCGTCGTGCAGTGGATAACGCCGCCAGCCATTCCGAAACTGGGCCGATCTTTGCAAAGGGCAGGTCCATTATTATTGTTCCACACCTGTCCGTGATAAGCGTCGAGCGTCGAGCGTCGAGACCAGGGCGGCGCTAATATCTGCAGAGAAGTCGGCCTGGTTTCAACCACAGATGCTGTGCTCAGAGCCAGCCAATGCGCTTCGTCGGCCTGAGGGAAGCCGAGAGACAGGACACGCAGCCAAGGCCCGGGCCACTGGGGCCACTGGATTGGCCTGCAGTGCGGTGCAGTTGGCTTATCCACATCGTGCAAAAGCGTGTGCTGTACCCGTGGTGGCATTTGTTGGCCGCGGCGCCCAAGCGCACAGTGCGATCCCGAGCACGGTGCGCGTCGCTTCTGTGCGTTGCCGACGAGCGTCACCAGATCATTACTGGACGAATACAGGTGATGAACGATGGACCGCTGCGCTCCGGTGCGCACAGCTCGACTCGTCTGGCATCCTTCGTACACTGAGGATACTCGCATACACCGATGAGGGTCCCGTCGCGAATAGCAGAGCCCGATGGCTGGACGATCAGGCAATGCAACGGACGACATGGCCCACCTTGGATGGATGGGCGGGTGAGGTTCCTGTCCAGCAACAGCAACTCGGAAATCGCGCGCAGAAAAGGTGGCATATCTGAGACTGCACGAGTGGACAGTACGGCCTATGTACGAGTACTAGCAGGGTGTTTAGGCCAGGAACGAGGCATATATCTGGAAGCCCAGGTGCATACATCGCGGTCACCGGGCTGGTTCCTGATCAGCATGGATGCTCAAAACACTGAACACTTCAAGGTGCAACTGAGCAGCTGGCCACGGTTCGACCCTCGGGGACCCCCATGAAGCTCGACTCGAGCACGGCATGGCTGTGAACTCCGAGTCGGTGCGGCGGCAGCAGCTCATGTGGCCAAGAGCCAGCCATCTCGCTGTCCCAATTCGCGTTTATGACTGCGAATAGGCCGGAGCCGGGACGAGCAGACAGCCCGAACTGGAGCTATGCGGATGATACCTACATGGCGGCAGGGATTTAGATGCAGACGCACACGGAGACATGGGCGGCAGGCTGCCGTTAACGCTCCATCTTTTCATCTGAATTATTCGCACCCGTTGCCAGAAGAGGGTACTGTACGACACGTCGAGCGTGGCGATGAAGCGGCCCGCTACGAACTCGAAGTAGTTGCGGGCTGCAACTTGGCAGCTCGCACTGTACCGTGAAGAGCAAGGGCCGGCCTGGCACCCGCTAAGGCACAAGAAAGCCGACCCGCCAGCAGGCTGGATCAATCACCGGGCGGCTCTAGAACAACACCCCTGCCCTCCCAGTCCCAGCTCGACAATCGATCGACTGCTAAATCCGTCCGTCACCAACAGGCACTAGCTGTTCGACCAGTCCGCGGGCGCATTATGCCGTTGGCCGACGACCACCTCGCAGCCGCAAGTGCCTTCGAGGCGCTGGCTGTGTCCTTGTTGCAGTCCTGTCAGGTATGACAGAGACGTTGTTGTGCGACCAAAGCGGGCTCGGCAATAGACGGCCCGCTGGCGATGAGTTGTTTACCATCGAAGACCTCGGCGAGATAGCCGCTTCAGGCGGGCGAGAGGTGCTGTGCTGTGAGGCAGCAGGTAGGTACTTCCACGAGAGGCAGCCAGGCTGGCCGTGGAAGTTGACGGAGGTTTCATTCATCCCGTCTACTGCTACGGACTACTGCATCGATACATGTACCTCATCAGCACGAGTGCTTGATGCAACCCAACTGCCAGCACCTTGCGGTTTGGCAGTGATATTCTGGGCTTGTCTCGCAGGGGTAAGTTGGCAAGTTGGCTACTAGACGCACTTGACGCATACTGAGCTTGGAGCAGTGATTGCGCCGATTGGGCTTGGCAAGGGTCTCTCGACGAAGTTGGCAGGGTTCCGCGGTACGCACTGTGCCAGCCGCCGCCTAAGGAACGGATGGTGGAGAGAGTCCTTGCCTCCAAGCACCCAAGTGGCCTTGGGTATGTGTCTGGGGAGTCGGTCGATGGCTGGTTGGTGGAAGCCAGAGACCTTACCTCTGAGGCTTGCTGGGGGGAATCTTGGGGCAGTTCGCGCTGCGGTGCGTGCCCGCGTCCGACGGTCCGATGCCGTTGTCATGTGGGTAGGGCTACCCATTCTCATCTTCTCTGGCCGTCGACGAGAGCTGTGTAGATCGCCTGTGGGAGCCTCATCCTCTTTCGCTGCTGGAATCTGACGAAGAAGAATCAGAGAATGCCTCTGCTCTATTCGGAGTGAGGGCATCCTCGGCGCCTCGGGGCAGACGGTTCCGCGCGAGAGGTACTGCAGCTATACCATACGTAGCTGGAGAGCTATAGCTACAGCCACAGCGGTGTCTTGGGTGTTCTCCAGTACATCTTGGCAGGCCTAATAACAGCCATGATGGAGCCCGCCCGCTGGCGATGCACCTCAGCGATTGTGGGTGTGTGGTCCCTGCCTTGAGCCCGGAAACGGCGTGCGCCGCATGAGGTAAACAGCGCCAGCGACCAGCAGCAGGGACAACATTGGTGGGCGCCTGTGTCTCGCTTCTGGTGACGGAGCCGGAGCCGTTTGGAATCCGCGGCCAAAGTTCATTCAGGCAAAGACAGCCAAGAATCCAAGACACGGCTCCCGCCGTGCTTCTTCATTCCCACCAAATGCCCCCATCAGCGTGGAGTCTCGGGCTGCTTGTTGCAGGGGGGAGCTGGCGCTTATCGATTGAGCCACCCAACCTCACTGCACCCTGGGCGGGCAAGCTGATAGCAGGATACAGGAGCTGGCGCATCACATGATGAACAGCAGCGACTTCTGATCTACCGTCTTCATGATGCAGTTCATACTCGTACAAGCATGACGCCCAAGTACTCCGTGCGGCGAAATCCTTCACTACTAGTGACCCTGCATGCAGGCAATCAATTCTCCGTATGGCAGTTCCAGTGAATAGCTGCGCGGAACGGTGGTGCACCGCGGTGCTTGAGTCCCTGCACCCAGTGGCGGGTGGTGCTGGTGCTACGAGCGGGAGTGCGAGTACGGGCAGGGTGCTGTGAAGGAAGGTACTTGCATCTTGTACAGTACATGCATGGGCCTGCTGCCGCCACGAGAGGAACAAGGATTGGGCCCGCCGACCAGGCCGCAGCGCCAGCCCACTCGTTGCGGCTGGGAAGCCGCTGACTGAGGCAAGAGACAGCCCGCTTTGTGAGCATCGGCGCTGCTTCGTGCGGCAGGCTCAAGTACCTGTACCTGCCAGGGGGCATGACTGGTACCACGGCCAGCGCGAGCGCCTGCGTCGGCGTCCAGGATGCCCTGCTCTGCACACTGTGCTCCCGCACGGTGCGGTGCTCGCGCTGCCTCGTTGCTGTCTACGAAGTACGTCCCGCGCCTCCAAACCTTCCCCTTCTCCCTCCTCGCCTCTACCTCTCCCTACCTTTTGCCTCCCACCAAGCTGCAATTGCGTCGACTGGCGGCCGACGGACGTGTTCACGACGACAGATGGTATGGTGATGCTTCAATCTGTCGCTCCTTACGCCCCGGATTGACAGGCTCCTGTCGGCTGCTGAGCACGCCTTTTGCCTCCCAGTCCTGCCCAGCGGCCCCTCCTCTGACCCAACAAGTTCGCTGTCACCAACCTCCCCGCCATCCTACGTCGCACTCGCTCGCCCAGCGCAGCGCAGCGCAGCGCAGCCCCACGATAGGTCGAGTCACCCAACGCGCAGCGACAACGACGACGACGACGACGACGACGACTCGCAACGACGAGCAGACAGACCCTGCCATGGTTATGAATGACGCCGGCCCCAGTCTTTCGCGCGCTTCCACAATGTCGAACCCCACGCAAGCCAGCGCAGCCGTCGGCGGCAACCCGCCCAACCCGGACGACACTGGTGAGCCTGAAACCTGATTGACCCTGCCTCGGTGTCGCTGGCACTGCCCCTCCAGTTCCCTCCCCTCCCCCAACCCGCGTCTTCCGAGCTTCCGCCAATTCCACCGCCCCGATGCCTTCCTGTATCAGCTCGCTGACTGATCTTCTCTATGCAGCATCGACAATCACCGTCAACACCAAAGCGCCGGCCAACTTTCCTCCTCCCAAGACCGACAAGCCCCGCCCCCATGTCTGCGCGACTTGCCAGCGTTCCTTCGCCCGGCTGGAGCACCTGAAGCGCCACGAGCGCTCGCACACCAAGGAGAAGCCGTTCGAGTGCCCCGAGTGCGCGAGATGCTTCGCCCGCCGCGACTTGCTGCTACGGCACCAGCAGAAGCTGCACCAGACGACGACCCCGTCGTCTCGCCCTCGCAACCGCCGTGAGTCCGCCAGCGGCGCCGCCCCAGGCCAGAGCAGAGCCCGCAAGAACAGCGTGGCCGGCCCTAATCCCGTGGGAGCCAATTCGGCGACGGCGCCCATGAGACCAAGGGCAAATACCATCAGCCACGTCGATGGTGCTGCCATGCAGATGATTGCATCGGCAAATGCCTCGGTCGCACGGGGCATGGCTGCCCACAGCCGTCACCCGAGCCTTGCCGGCTTGCCAGTCCACAACCTGGACCATATCTTTGGTGGCATGTCGGCGGCCCTGGGCCAGAGAGGGATGCCGCACGGCTTGCCCAAACTGGAGACGGGACAAATCAACAGCAATGACTTTGACAACGGTCTTCGGACGGCGCCTCCAATGGCCGTCTTCAGCCCCGAGTTCGACTTCGAGGGTCTCCTGTTCGGGCCCGGGTCGACCATCAACCCCAACGCTCTGCACTACAACGACTCTCCGCAGTCCATGGCCATGGACCAGACCTCGCCGTTCGGCCAAAACATAAACGACGTGTCGTCGGGCCAGCCCTTTGACGATGGCCTCGACTGGCTGACCGGTTTCGAGCAGCAAATGTCGTTCCACACCAACGAGAACGCCGTTGACGGTTCCAGCCCGTCTGCGATCAGCACGACGAGCCAAAGTGGGATAAGCGATGTGATGTTGGATGGCTCAAACCACCCCGCGCCGGCCGGGACAAGTACCATGTGGCAACCGTCGGTCATGGGCCCTCCACAGATGCCGAATCCGTTTGCGATGGATCTGAATGGTTCCGTCTTTCCTGATCTGCTCAATGGAGCTCCTCTATCACCTCAGCCAGCTTCTCAAAAGATCAATGACCCGTACTTCTCCACGCCTCCACCCTCGCTGAGCTCGTTGAGCCCATCCGTCGTATCTGGACTGAACACGCAGAACCTGAACCAGTCCCTTGGCTTCAACGCCGGCCCGGAAACTCCATCATCCCTCAGCGGCGGGAATCACGGCGCCTCTCCCGTGACAACCATCTCAGATTCCACGCGGACTGCCATCGTGAACACCCTCTCCCAGTGCCTGCCCTTTGGTGGCCGTAAATATTCCTTCACGTCTCAGAGCTCGCCTCTATCGCCCCAGTTCCAGGCAGGCGCCACCACAGCTTCCACCCAGGTCAGCAATCTGCCCAGTACCCAGGACTTACAGCGTTATGTGGGAGCCTATCTCACCTATTTCCATCCTCATCTTCCATTCTTGCACCTTCCCACGTTGTCTTTTGATCTGTCTTCCACCCCGAATGGTCGTTCACATGGTGTAGGTGGTAGCGGATGCTTGATTCTTTCCATGGCCGCAATTGGCGCACTCTACGAGATGGAACCCGCGCAGTCCAAAGAACTCTTTGACATGGCGAAAAAGATGATATTCTTCTACTTGGAAGAGCGAAGGAAAGCCGACGTTCGCAAAGCAGATGTTCGCCGCAGCACTCCCGGCGCCGATCAGAGCTCACAGACCAGCGAGAGCTCGACGCATACCCCGGTGTGGCTCGTTCAGGCAATGCTCCTCAACGTCGTCTATGGCCACAACTGCGCCGACAAGACTGCCAGCGACATCGCCTCCACGCACTGCGCTGCTCTGGTAAGTCTGGCTCAGGCGGCAGACCTGTTGAGGCCGACACGAGTCGATCCCTCGGCAAAGCAGGATGTTCAAATGGCCGACGACACGAATTGGGGCGGCAAAAATGACCAGGAGGAGCACCACGAATGGCTGCAGTGGAAGAGCATGGAAGAGCGGAAACGCACGCTGTATGCCGTCTTCATCATGTCCAGCCTCCTCGTGGCCGCCTACAACCACACTTCGGCGTTGACGAACTCGGAGATCTACCTGGATCTACCATGCGACGAAGAGTTCTATGCGGCAGAGTCCAGCGCCGCCTTTTCCGCCAAGGGCGGCGTCCAAGCGGCGAACCACAACCGAATGACCTTCTACGACGCCTTGGGAGAACTGCTCCGCACGAACGAGAGGCAACAGAAGCAGCTCGCACTGAAAAACAGCCAGCAGGGCCTTGGATCTCCCGCCAATACTGTCGACCCGCCTTTGACCGATCTGAAGCCGAGCACCTTGGGCTGCCTGGTCTTAATCCATGCTCTGCACAACTACATCTGGGAAACACGCCAGAGGCACCACAACAAGGTATGGACGAATGAAGAGACGGAGAAGATGCACCGGCATATCGAACCAGCCTTGAAGGCTTGGCAGATGGCGTGGGCGAGCAACCCGCACCACAGCGTCGAGCGACCAAACCCCTTCGGTATGGGTCCCATCTCTGCCGACGCAATCCCGCTGCTAGACCTTGCGTATGTCCGGCTGTTCGTCAATCTTTCGCGATCGAAGGAGAGGTTCTGGCAGCGAGATTGGGACGGAATGGTGGAGGAGGTGGCTCGTGGAAGTGAAATTATCCAACACGCCGAGCAGTCGCCGGCCGCCAACTCGGAGTCACCGGCGACGGCTCCCTCAGAAGGCTCAGCCCACGGGTCCGTCTTCGCCATCGACTCGCCAATGACGCAAAACTCATCCATGGACATGTCCACTGGCAACGCGACAGCAGCTGGTGCTGCCGCAGCGGGGACGTCCAGCCGATCCACCACGCGCCGCGAGAAGCATCTGCGCAAAGCCGCGTTCTACGCCGCCGACTCTCTGGCCATGTCTGACAAGCTCGGCGTGACGTTTGCCGACTTTACGAGCCGGGAGCTGCCGCTTCAGTCCGCCCTGTGCGCCTTTGACTGCGCCCAGGTCCTTGCCGAATGGATAGCGACCCTCCAGGACCGCGTTGGGCGCTATCTGGGAATTCTCGGGCAGGACTCGGTGGATCTCGGTCAAGTACCCGCCATCATGCTGCTCGAGGAAGAAGACGTCAAGCTTCTGGACAAGATTCGCGAGATCCTGGCGTCTGCAGAGATCAAGCTCCACATGGAATTGGCGTCTGGTGCTATGAGTGGGATGGAGTCGGCGTTGCAATCCGATGGCCATAACGGGTACGCGACCAAGATCCTCCGACTGACTGCTTCCATGATGGACAAGGCTGCGGTATGGCCTGTAACACACCTCATGGCCCGATGCCTCGAGACCCATGCCAATCATACCCGAGCCAGGGCCGAAAAGTCTGTTATGTCGTCGGAGTGAAGGCGCCTGGATCTTTCCCAGCGCCCTTTTGGCCTACCAAACGCGCTTGATGACTACGTTCGAGATGTCAGAGAGTCATTCGTCATAGGAGCTGGTCTCGGGCGACTGCCACGATCGCATGAAACCTTGCTTTGAAGACCGACACGACATGCTCGGCAACGGACGAGGTCACCACCCGTGGCCTTGAGACAAGGCTTTGCCCCATGCTGCGGTCGCCGAACTACCGCTGTTTTCGGAACACGTACTTTGACGGGGCTGAGGTGTCGATTTCGATTTGGAATAAACGCTTCGATCAGCATTTGACCGTTACTTGAAGCAACATGAGGATATACCCATGCCTGTTGCGGTGGACTTGATAGCGTCCTTTTATATTAGTTTTTGTCTCGTTGAAGCTGGGGCAGGTTCCTCTTTGTCTGGTGGCCCTACTGCAGGCTCGGACAATGAGGCTCACGTTTCTGCTATTCGGTTCCACGACCTGACGACTGCGCGTTCTGAGCGAAGCAAAACTCACTGGCTGCTCAGCCTCTTCATGCTTTTGCAGCACAGAAAGTCTTCCACAAGCGAGGCGTTTCATGTGGAGTTCCTGGTTCTGGAATTCCAACGTCATTTTCCAGGTCGCTGAAGCAGCGCCCAGAAACGCACCTGCGCAACCACTCGTTTGAGTCCCACGATGGGAGGAGTACAGCATCCCACGAGGAGCGTGAGCAGTGTCGCCATCCACGTCAAGTGTTGTGCAAAGGTAGATTCTTTGTGAACACTAAAAATTTCGGTGACGGAAAGGATGGGTGGTTCAATGTGGGGATGGTGATGTTGGCGTTCTGTAAAGAGTTGTTTAACGAAGAAATATACGGAAGATGTTCGTTCATCTCACCCCTATACTGTATTTTGATACGCAATTGTATAATCTGTAGCCACACAGTTTACATGTAGGACGGATGCTAGTTGTCTTTTCTAGGTCTAGCTATAGTTCGGATAGATGACCGTCTACGGGCGTCCACAGCATATCACTCATGCCACGATCTTGCTCCTCAGCTCGGCAATACGCTGCGTCGCGGCATCAAACTCTTTCGCATCCAGTTCGCCGCTCTTGAGACCCTGCACCAGCGCCTTGCGAATCACCTCTCCCTGCGTCACGTTGCGCTGGCTCGCCAGCAAAATGTCCATGCCCGCCTTGGCGGCCAGCTTGGCCGTCGCGGCCGCGTCGCCGTAGCTGGAGAGGGCACCGGCCTCCATGGCGTCGGTGATGGTGACGCCCTCGAAGCCGAGGCGGCCGCGCAGCTCGTCCTTCATCCAGCGGCTGCTCAGGCCGGCCGGGTTCGTGGCGTCGAGGGCCGGGTAGATGGCCCACGCGGCCATGACCATGTCGACGCCCGCGGCGATGGCGGCCTCGTAGGGGGCCATGTCGACGGCGCGCAGCTCCGACAGCGGCAGCGCGAGCGTCACGGGCTTCTCGTCCGTGTTGGCGTCCTGCGGCGCGGCGCCCAGGCCGGGGAAGTGCTTGGCCGTGGCGCCGACGCCGGCGGCCTGCTGGGCGGCGATGAAGGGCACGGCGGCGGCGACGACCTGCGCGGACGTGTTGCCAAAGGAGCGCTCCCAGTAGTCGGTGAAGTCGCCGGGCTCGCGGAAGATGTCCAGCACGGGGGCCAGGTTGGCGTTGTCCTGGTACTCCTTGAGCGTCGCCGCCGCGCCCTCGCCCGCGGCCCGGCCCGCGGCGGCCGGGTCCGGGTCGGCGCCGATGGCCTTGGCCGAGAGCTTCGGCTCGCCGGTCTTGATGCGGCGCACTTTGCCGCCCTCCTGGTCCG
>JALHBX010000037.1:0-12873 GCA_024340025.1 Tolypocladium tundrense
AGGGGGGTGGGGGTGGGGGGGGGCGCGCATGGTATTTTGCCAGGAGAGCGGACGTTCGGCCCTTGGGTGTCGGGGCGACGGGATGCCATCTATACCTCGTGTGACGGCCGAATTATACCAACCTATCTAGGCACAGCCATTTACAGCAAATTGCAAGATCTGAATCATGGAATCATATCATGCCGATTATCCTCTCCCAACGCCAGTTGAGCCAAGTGTACGCAGAATCATCACCGTCCCATCATGACACAGTCAACGGAGCTGCCCTCCGCTTGACCAGCCTCACCCACCGCCTCCTCCGCCACTCCCCCTTGCGCCCGCTCCCGTCCTCGCCCTCCTCCCAGCTCGGCTGCGGCTTGGCCTTGAGCCTGCTGCTGCTACTGCCGCTACCGCCGTTGCCCTTCTCCAGCGGCTCCACGACGCCCGTCCGGCCCTCGCGCTCGTCGTACATGTCGTAGACCCAACGCTCGCCCTCGGTCTCGACCTCGACGCCCGTGATGATGCGCTCCTCGACCCACTCGCGGCTCCAGAGGTCGAGCGCCCACTTTTTCTCGCTCCACTCCCAGCCGTTGGGCGCCATGACGTCCTCGAAGAAGCGCGAGCCGCGGGGCCGGTCACCCGTGATGCGTGATTGCGAGAGCGGGTCGTAGGGCGAGGGCGAGAAGAGCCAGGGCTCCCACTCGCCGGCGGCCGACATGTGCTGCAGCTCGAAGATCTCGACCTCGCGGGTCTCGGGCGCCGAGTCGAGGATGACGTCTTTGGCGATCCAGTGGTCGAGCCAGGTCTTCGCCTTCTCCTCGCGCGGCTGGACGTGCTGCTGGTGCTTGGCGTGCAGCAGGGCCTTGACGCTGGGGTGCGCCAGGGCGAGGAGCCCCCATCCGCCGCAGAGGAAGAGGAGTCGCCAGGGGATGATGTGCGCGGCAATCGTCATGAAGACGCCGCCGGCGAAGAGGAACAGGAACACGGTCGAGGAGAGCGCCTCGTCGCTGAAGTTGGTGACGGGCACCAGCAGCTCCACGACCTTGTCGTGCCCGTGGCTAAAGTCCCCCATGCTGTTCTGCAAGTACTGCATGTTCTTGAAGAAGTCCTTGCTCAGCTCCTTGGCCGGGCGGACCGTGGCGGCGGGCGCGAGCGGCGGCCCGCTGGGCGAGTACCCGATGTTCTGCTCGCTGGAGAGGGTGCCCTTGGGGGGCGCCGGGTGGCGGGCGACGAAGGAGGGGACCAGGACGCCGAAGAGCAGCAGGACCATGGGCAGGGCGGGCAGCAGGTAAGGGTCGAGGCAGACGAAGGAGTAGACGGCGAGGAAGGAGAGCGTGTGGGTGGGCTGCTGCCAGGAAAAGAGGCCGACGGCGTCGTCCTGGAACTTGAAGACGACGCCGATGCGGGCGTTGAATTGGCGGAAGTTGTACGACATGGTGGTGAGGTTGAAGCCGGGGCGCTGGGTGGCTGACTTGTCGTCGGGGGTGATGGGCCCGTCGGCGACGTGGGCATTGTCGGCGGGGATGACTTGCTGGAGCAGCCTGCCCGAGTTAGCACTGCGTCGCCGTCGAGGGGAGCGGGAGCACGACTCACCTCTCTACCAGGCGATCCTGGATACCGGCCCTCTCGCGGATCGCCGCGAAGCCGCCGCGCAAGCCGCTCTTCTGCGACGGCGTCGACGTGCCCGACTCGGCGGGCTCGCGCTTGCGCTCCGGAGAGGCATCCTGCCCGCTGGCGATGATCTCGGCGGTGAAGTCGTCCATGGCGGCGACACGGCTCGTCAGGACATGCTTGAGTCGTGTTGGATGTCGACGAGGGACGTGGTGTAGGTTGCGTGGTGTAGAGGTTGGAGGCTCCGAGGCCGTGGGCATGTGACGCGGAGACGGAACCGGGCGATGATCTCACTCCGGTGCGGTGCAGGCACCACTGACGAGTGCCGTCAGCGGGGGGCGCGGCGCTAGCGGCAGCCGGCTGAGCTTCCAATCACCAACCTGCATTTTAGGTGCAACGGCCCAGCAAAGATGTCAACGTTTAAGCTTCAGTCCGGAGCATTTGAAGAAGATATGCATGCTCCCGTAGCCCGTGTGATTGCACAATTGCCTGTGCCTGCACGACATGGCATCGTCTTCACGCGTCTTGCACCGGTCTTGGCACTGGGATCAGCTGCTCACGTGACACTGCAGACGGATCGTGATGACGCGGATGCAGGGGATAGGGGACGGCTTCAAGGGGCATAGCGCATGTTGGCGACGCTCCAGGCTCCGCCAAAGCACCTGCGTCGACGGCTGGGGGCTGGTTGGGCCGGACGACGATGCAAATCTCCTGCTTTGGATCAATGCAGCTGCGCTTCGCTACCAGGTCGGCTGGTTGGCCCGAGCTCGACATGACGATCGTGAATGTACGAAGTACGGAGTACGGACTACAGTGGCAAGTATCGGGGCGGCCAATGGCAAGAAGCTGCAACACCGTTGGGCCGTTGTCCAACAGGCAAATCCTCTCGGCGGCGTTGCTTCAATTTACCAGCCCCTTTCCCAGCTGGCCAGCGGGGGGAAGAAGAAAGGGTCCAGGTGGGTTCCGCATTGGCGCGTTGACCGAATCCAGCGAGGTCGAGCGCGAGCACAGACGCGGGCCGGGACGGGACAGGAGCAAGAGACGAGACTGAGACGTGAACAGGGTGAGCAGAGCTGAGCAGATGAATCGCGGGTTTGTATGGGGTAGTCGGTACGAAGTAGGCATCTTCCGTTGACTATTGCTTCGATTTCACTTGTTGCGCGGGGGAAGTTTCCCAGCTTCTATTTGTACTTCGTACTCGTAGTCCGTCCGTACGGAGTACTTACTTCGATCACGACCCTCCTGTGCGCTACACTCCTGTGCGCTACAACCTTGTTCATCCTTCTTTTGGGTGGGCAATATTCCAGGAAACAACGCCCCGTGCAGAGGTGCAATTTCTCTGTCCAGCTGCCTCGTGCCGCGTGAACAGGCACGCACGCATGCGAGTCTCCTGCAGCGTCGACGTTTAGTTGTTAAAAGATCCAGGTCGACGGTGCAAGTCTTTGCCGCCATCAACTGCCCCTAGCCGCCAGCCCGCCGGTCCTCTAGTGCCCGCTGCCCCCCCACCAAATCTCCCGTCTCCAGCAACCACCGTGACCGGCGCGTGTAGCAGGTACCTGTGCCAATTGGTCCCCGGGCGGGGTCCGGCTGCACGCAGCGCCAAGAACCCGCGTACCTGGACCTGTGCAGATACATCTCCGAAGGGCCTCAACTGGTAGCGCTGTTCAGTGGTGGCCCTACCGCAGTGCAGGAGGCCCTTTCCCTTCTGCAGGACGCCCGCAATAGGCGCTGGCCACTCAGCGAGCTCCACTGCTCCTCCGCAACCCTTCAGAGCCCACTGTGTTCTGCCCGCTACAAACCACTGGCGGCCCATCCACCACCATCCATCTGTCCATCCATCCCTCGTTGTCGAAAAACACAGCCGACGACGAGCATCACTCGCCTCTCGTTCTCTTTCCTCTCCCGCGTCGCTCATTCGCGCTCGCGTCCGTCCCTCGAGGCAGGACGCGCTGACCGCTGGCCTCTTGTCTCGAGCACCGCTGCTGCTGCCCTCGCCGACGACGATTGCGTCGCCCATGTCCGCGTCCGGAATGAGGTAGCCTCTCGCATGCACTCAGCTCCCTGACCGGACTGAGTCTGCTGCCCCCAGCGACGAGCAACGCCCGCCAGGCCCGCGACCGATCGGTCGCACAGGCGCGCATCAGCTCTATGACCCTGATGCACAAGGCACCTGCTGGGCCTCGACCAGCCGACTCGTCTCCCACTCGCCTGTGAGTGTATCCCGTCCTCTTCACCTCCTGAGATCGGAGCAGCGCCTCGGCCGACACGCCCCTTGTCCACGTCTCGCGTGTGAACCTCGACGAAGCTGACTGAGGCTTCTTTGTCTTGAAGCAGGCACACCTCCGGCTCGAGTCAATCGTTTCCTTCCTCGTCAAAGGGCATCCGCCTGGTCTCCTCCGACGCCCCAATGCTCACCGCGTCCTCCTCCAACCACCATTCGCTCGCTTCCATCGATCGAAATGGCGAAAACGGCCAAGCGGCACAGTCCTCCGGCTCCTACGACTTCCTGCCGTCCGTCAGCTTCGACGACCTGCACACCAGCATCGAGTCGGCCTCGAGCGAGTTCAAGTTGACCCAGTTTCCCTCGCCGACCGGCGAAGGTAGCATCCTCGAGGCCAAGGGCATGGCAGACAAGAGAATGCCAGACAAGACCACCATGACACATGGCATGGGCCAGCCACGCACGGGCAACGCCCCGGTGGTGAACAAACCTGGGCGCTCGGGGTCGATTCTGCGGAGACCGAGCACGTCTAGCAGACATACTAGTGCTTCGTCAATGGTCCCGTCTTCTTCTGGTGCTCTCGATGCCCCCACGGCTCCCGCAGCCACGCGAAGCCGCCGCCAGAGCCACTACCCTCCAGTCTCGAATGCGACCATCGTTTCCAAGCCTTCGCGCAGGTCGACTGGCTCTGGTACCGTCGGAGACGCAGACACTGGGGCGCGGGGCTCACAGGCGCGGCGTATCAGCTTGTTGAATGACAAGGGAGCCGGAGACTCCAGTCGGAGATCCATCGATGACACGACAGGGACGGTGCCGGATATCACGCGTAATATGGCAAGCTCGAGAGCCACCAAGGCGAAATCCGTGCAACCACCCTTGCGATCGAGCCAGGCAAGCATGTTGGGTCCTGGTTCCAACCTAACTCCGGAGCACAACCGCCTGTCGACGCTGCTTCCGCGCTCGCCACGTGTCGGTGGGAAGGGAATGACACCATCATCGGGCGGCAAGAGGGCCTCCATGATGCCTGGCTCCCACCACTCCTCGCACGCCACTGGCCTGGGTGCCAGGACCATCAGTCCCACTGACACGAGACGGATGAAGCGACTGTCCACGATGCCGCACTCACAAAGCCTCAACATGGTCGCCGATGTGCCTCCGCCACCACCGGTATCCATGGATATGCGCGCAGACTCTCGGTCTCCTTCCATGATACCCCGCAAGGCATCCGGCACCCCCTCGTCTGCCCGGACTACTCCTGATTTCACCAACAGAAAATCGTATAGCTCGGGATTGTCGGTTGGCTCGGCGACTAGCTACAACACCGTACGGACGTCCACTGGATCCATACAACCCCGTCTCCCTCAGTCAGCGTCTACGTCCCGACTCCCGGCGCCAAAGCACACGACTGTGCATAACCCACTCCCAGCTGAGGATGAGGAGGATGTCCCTCCCGTGCCTGCCATCCCCAAGGCTTACGAGTCCCCCAAGAATTCTCCAGGGGAGGCATATTTTGTGGACAAGAAAAAGACCAGTCTGAGCGCCATTGACGCCCTGAGTGCCTATGGCAATTCGACAGGAAGCATTTTCGTGCCGGTTCACCCCGAGCCGGTCAAGGCACAGCATAGAACCAGTGTTAGGAAGAGCTCAATTATGCTTACGACGAGCATTGAACACGAGAAGAATGGCTCTCAGGCCAAGAAGCAGCTCCAGCCCTTGAGGCTGCCACCGCTCAACATAGGCCCCCTGACTCTTCCCACCAACACCAAGGTTGCCGCGCTTCAAGATCATAGCAACCCTGATCGAGACTTGAGCCCGCCGCCCTCACGACAGCTGCTAAAGACGCCAACGACTCCAATGACGGCGTCGAAGAGCTCGTTCTTCTCCAAAAGCAAATATGATGAAACCATCGAGCTGCCGTCTCTCCGGAGTAGCACCTCTGTGCATCAGACACATCATCTAACCCCGACTCCGCCAGATGGGGATTCTTCGGACTTGTCGATTGTTGCCCCGGACCACAAGACGAGTATTTCACCATTCCTTTCGTCGTCTTTGCCCAAGGGAGGCTTTGAGCACAGTTTTCTCAAGAGGTCAAAGACTGGAGGTGATTATCCCACCCTGACTGGACACGTCTTCGAAGAGAGGGGCCACCAGAAGCCTGCTGGGCCCAGGGAACCGAGCATATCCAAGCCGATGCCCAAGTCTCCTCCCCCGGAGCCAGCTCCCGAGGAACCCCAGACTCCATCGACGAAGAGTTCACTGAGAAGAAAACTCAGTTTGACGTGGAAGCGGGGCAACTCCAAAGGAAGCATCACTGCCCCCAGCGATGTTCTTGACAAGTCCTCGATGAATCAGTCAGGAAGACAGGACAGTATGCCGCCGCCCCGGATCCCCGCATCGGCAACGACCAACAGCTTGTCGAGCGCGAAGCAGCCAGTCCCGAGCCCAACTGTGGGCTCCACTGGTGGCTATTTAGAGTCTAGAAGGCGGAAGAGTTCTGCCGCGAGCTTGACCAACTATGTGTCCAACGACAGAGTCAGGAGCGACACTTGGGGTAAAAAGAAAGAGGCATCCGCCGATTCGGTCACGTTGCCGGCGACCCGCAGCCTGGGACTCGCAAACAGGGTCCTGAAACCAAAGACATCGATAACTGCTTTGCGCAGTTCGGCATACTCGGCCACAGATCTGGACAAGGAGGACTCGATTGCAGAGGAGGAAATGCGCAAGATGGGCTCTCGCCGGAAGGAGACTGAAGTCGCTGCCAGGGCTCTGGACGCTTTGAGGAAGCGTGCATCGCCCAAGGAGCGTGTCAGCCCTCATGACGCCATCCGCATTGCCATGCTGAATATTTATGAGCGTGGCGAGATTATCGACTTTGACGACATCTACTTTTGTGGGACGCAGAATGCCCACAAGGTTGTTGGAGACGTGCAGTCGGACGTACCCAACTTTGGCTATGACGACGAGCGCGGAGACTACACAATTATCCCGGGGGACCATCTTGCATACCGGTACGAGATTGTGGATATTCTTGGAAAGGGGAGTTTTGGGCAGGTTGTCAGGTGCATCGACCACAAGCAGGGAGTTCTTGTTGCCATCAAGATCATCAGGAACAAGAAGAGGTTCCATCAGCAAGCTCTTGTCGAGGTCAACATTCTTCAAAAGCTTCGCGAATGGGTAAGTTGCGTCCCCTTTGGCTACGACGACATGCGCGTTAACGTTCCTTTCCAGGACCCTAAGAACAGGCACAGCATGGTCAGCTTTACCCAGCACTTTTACTTCCGTGGGCACCTGTGCATTTCGACCGAGCTCCTGGATATGAACCTTTACGAATTTATCAAAGCGCATTCCTTCCGAGGCTTTTCGCTGCGCATCATCAGACGTTTTACGAAGCAGATCCTCAGCTCTCTAATTCTGCTCAAGCAGCGCAAGGTCATTCACTGCGACTTGAAGCCCGAGAACATCCTGTTGCGGCATCCCCTCCACTCGGAGATCAAGGTCATCGACTTCGGCTCCAGCTGTTTCGAACACGAAAAGGTCTACACGTACATCCAGTCCCGCTTCTATCGATCGCCAGAGGTCATCCTCGGCATGACATACGGAATGCCAATCGACATGTGGAGCGTGGGCTGCATTCTCGCGGAGCTGTATACTGGGGTTCCCATCTTCCCCGGCGAGAATGAGCAGGAGCAGCTCGCCTGCATCATGGAGGTGTTTGGGCCACCGGAGAAGCACCTGATTGAGAAGAGCACGAGGAAGAAGCTCTTCTTTGACTCAATGGGCAAACCTCGATTGACCGTCTCGTCCAAGGGCCGCAGACGCCGTCCTTCGTCGAAAACGCTGCAACAGGTTCTGAAGTGTGACGATGAGGCCTTTATCGACTTCCTGACTCGTTGCCTGCGGTGGGACCCTGAGCGACGGCTGAAGCCCGAGGAGGCGATTCGCCATGAGTTCATCACGGGACAGAAGCCACCAGCCCCGATTCCACGCCTTCCCGCACGCGATTCTTCCCCGGTGAAACGGAACAACACGGCATCTACGCCACGTCCACTGCCGGATCCGCCTGGGGCTATGGGCAAGGGGTTCACCGCCTTGAGGACGGCGCCTAGCCCCCACAAGGCGGTCCCGGGAGTTGCCAGGAGGACTTCAGGCGCAACGGCGGCCACCGCGGCAAGCATCAACAGGCGGACCAGCGCGGGAGGCGTTTCCATCACCGGTGGCGTCAGCAGCCTCCCTCGAGCCGCTGGTAGGACGGTGAGCGGGAAGCAGGATCTTGCCGCCGCGGGGGCATCGGCTGCCATGGGTCGCAGAGCATAGTTATGGCACAACGATCCGAAGAGTCGAAGCGTTTACGAAAGCAAGAAGCACGGTGATGTTGGTCACTAACGTTTATATGATGGCCAATGAGTCTTTGGGCGCGCCGACCACTATATACATGCAGCCCATCGGACGAAAAAGATGGGCGAGGACCCAACAGCCCAACGAATCATACCCCTTGTTTTCCGTGCCTTCGATCCGATTTTCTTCATTCTTGCGATATACTAGACGAAACGGCGACTGTGATGGCGACTGTGATGGCAACAGACGAAGAAAAGAACATCTACTCAAAATAATCCGGCTGCCTCGCGGCTGGCCACAGCTTGGAACAGCCATCGCGCCAACGAAGTTGAAACGACGATGGGAGGGAGGGCATGTTTCCATGCCTTGAGCCTCTCGTCGACATGTACGATATTCATGAAGGGATTGAATGAAATGCCCCAGACGGTTACTCAATTTTTTGGGGGGGAAAGGGAAGAGAGGAGCCTGGTCGAGGAAGTTGGGGCTGGGTTTAGAGGACGCTGGGAAACCCGTTCTATTGCTTTTCTTGTTTTTTTCGCACATAATGAACGAGCTCCATACAGGACATAGAGAAACTCGATACCACCACGGTTCCCCTGAGGCCTCCGTAATGCTTACGGTGACGTTGACGATGACGATGGGTGCATGTGATTGATTGTGAGAGTCACCAGAGTCGAGACCGTGGTGGAATGCGATACGAAAGCCACAGCTGTGGCGGCTGTGGCAGGCAGCCCGGGCGACGCTTGAAGTGCGCACAAAGTTCGAAGGAGGGACGGGCGTGTCAGATAGATCGGGTGCGGTAGCACGCGCATGTCTCACCCACTGCCGTGGACCAACAGGCTCGCCAAGCTAATCGGTTGAAAGCCCAGCCGCGGCGGCTGCGGCTGTTGAGGCAGAGGGCGAGTCCTTGGAGGCCGTTTGGGAGGGCGACGGGGTCGAACGAGAACGAGAAGGGATAAGAAACTGAGAGATGGGCGACGCTTAGCCGGAAGGGGATATATCTTTCATATGTACGGACTACTCCGTCGAGAGGCATCCACGCCCAAGCACAGAGTGGAATTGCGTGAATGGAGGCTCATTACGTGTCTAAGCCATGCCGACAGACGCAGACGCGCGGTCGAGGAGGGGAGGGGAGGGGCGTGTGTTCAGGCGGAGGGCTCACCGAGGAGCGAGTCCGGTGAGGACCGACGAGGGTGAAGCCAAGGACGAGCCGGACTGCACAACCGCGGCAAGCGAGCACAAATGACATGGGCTCTGGCGGCTCGGCGGCGGAGACGGTTGCCTGATGCCTGCGGCTGCTTCTGGCTGCAAGAGCGAGCACCAGCAGAGTCAGAGCGGAGGCCGTTGAAGATTATGGAGTACTTCGACGAGTATTCGTATAGCGTGCAGCAGCGAAGTGACGAGCGAGGACCTCGGCAGCCCGCGGAGCGAACTAAGCGAGCAACTGCCCCCGGGGCGATGGTGGATTTTGATGCAACCTCCGCCGGCGACTCCGGGCGGGCCCTCGCGCGGCTGTCGGATGGCCGTGGCCAGCGGCGCCTCAGACTCTCAGTCAAAGACGCCCAGCAAAGAGCCCAACCCGCCAGGTGTCAGGGCCGCAAGCCACGGGTCGAGGCGCAGCCCACCACCCGCCCCTGCCCGGGCGAGTAGCCGCACGCACTGTTTTCCAGGGTCCAGGGGCCGTTGCTCCAAGTCTCCACTGTGGGAAACGAGGCTGGAGAGCAAGGGAAGCTTGGGATGAGGTCATGCGTGGGTGCGGGTTTCTTTTCTCTTGCTCGCCGTGGTCCATGGGAACGCAGGCATACGGAGTACAACTTGCCGCATAAGGGCAAATGTTTCGAATGATCCCGATGGTATTTCCCTCCGGCCACGCAGGACGGTGTAGGTAGAGGCGGCGCTGGTTGAAAGCTATGCGGGCCATCGGACGCAATGAAGGAGAACCCTCCCAACCGGAGCCCGCACCGCAGACCCGCCTGGGCGTCTGGCTGGTGATACACGTGCTTGTACGGGCGTGTTCGAACCGGGCAGTCCGATCAATCAGCACCTCCAGACGCTCCAACCCCTTCAGCACTGTTGCCCCCTGCTCCGACGAGGTCTATGAGTCGCGGGCTAATGATGGTGGTTGCGATCGTAACTCGGCGGACTTCGCAAATCAGCCGGAGCTTCGGAGGCCGCAACCTGCTGCTCACTCGCACACATCAGCCGCTGATCTATAGAGTTGAATGATCCTTCGGAACATTACCACTATCGGATCAGAGCAAGGTTGAGGTATGGTTCCTATTAATGGCAACAGCAGCTGTTGGCGCCATGAAACCGTTTGACGATTTCTCAACTACTCGTACCTGCGATATCCCTTCTGGACGGGTATCGGCACATGACAGCAAACTGCACGCCCAAAACATCATGGTACAGTGGCACAAGACCAGGAGGGCCTAGTCGGTTTCGGCCATGTATTCCACATCTGAAGAAGCGCGTCCGCCATTGCCATCTCTTAGCCCCCAAATGCGAGTTAAGGAGGGATAGGCGTCATCGCTTCTTTTTGTTGGTTTCAGTCAGCTGTACTTCGTACATACGAGGACGTACCTATGTGGCAATAGCACTGGGCGGCCGAGACGGCGGTGGACTGCCTCCACTGCGTCCGGGCCGGTGTCATCAAAGCCGAAGTTGGGGTTCACCAGATGCAAATAATCGCATCAAAGCTCGATGGCCCGTTTCCGAGGCCCGCCTCGTGGATGCGGCTCGCCCAAGCATCCTAATGCGGTATCGACCTGGGGTGATGAGGCCTGGTGTGACTCGTACTCGTGATCCCCTGGTACCTGGCTCTTCTTGGTACCACATGGGTTACCGACCCAACGGTGAGGGGTGTGGCAAGCCAGCGGGGAGCGCTCAGAACTGGGGACGGCCATCAAATCGAGTTGCAGCGACGCACTGGGCGATTGAGACACACAGAAATGTGTTAGACACGCATGCCGTAAAGACACGCTTGTTCAGTGGCGTCGCCCGACGGCAGCTTGTTGTCGGGTTTCTTGGCCGTTCGAGTAACTCATCCGAGTGCCTGCCTGTCCGCTATCCCACGGCAGAAGCAGGAACAGAAACTTTCTGTAGCACAACACCAGCAGGGCGGACAGCCTGAGCAACCTGTGGCTCACACTGCGGCTGGTTCCGACGAACGATGACGATGGCAGCCATTGGGTAGGGCAGGGGTCACAGGACCAAGGGTGCCAGGGGTGTGGCCGCAGCTGTCGCCGTGGTGCTCCAGCTCGCTGCTCGTCAGCATCGCAGCGACGACTTGGTTTGTGAAACCTGCTTTTTCGTGATGTTGACTGTGTCTTTTTTTGCTTCGTATCCTCTATTTTCAGTTCGGTGACAAGACGGGGACGGGGCGTAGTCATTCTGTCTTCCGTCGTCGTATACTACTCGTAAACGCACGCCGGCGCACCCATCGCTTCCGCGCTCAACTTTGAGTTGCTGGGTTTGCATGCCGCAACGAGGTCAGAAGACAGGGACACAAAGCACTGAGTGGCTCGGACGCCTCGGGAGCAAGGATAGCCGGAGGGAAACGAAGGCACGAGGCTGGAGGTGGTAGTGGCTCATGGGCGACGAAGCTGCATCGTCACTGCGTCAGCCAGCCGCGAAAGCGTCCGTACCCGTAGACCTGCAACGTAGTAGAAGACCAAGGAAACAGGCCCTCTTTGTTGGGTTCTGATCGAAATTCCTCTTCTGACCAACAAGTGCCGAAGCCCACGGAGCATTGTCCCCATTTCGTGGTGCCGGATTGCTGCGGCGGCCCCGGCGTGTGTGGAGCCATCTCTATATTGGTGCAAGGCTGCGCGGCGGTGCTCGCTCAAAGTTATCGGATGCCGTCATCATCGTCGTCGCCCTCCCGCGCGGCTCGCGGGCACTTCGGACGAAATGCGCAGCGCGCGAGGTTGCGGTTTCTGGTTACAGGCATCACCGGCGCCTGCCTGGTGCCTGCGGCAGGAGGTGTGCCTGCTCTTGTGCTGCAGTTCCGTTCCAGACAGATGAGTAATGGCCAAAAGGGTACGAGCTGATGGTCATCGTGTCAACAGGATTCGTCATGAAGAAATCTATGGAAGAGTTGCATTGGAAATTCGGCTGTCGTAGAGGTCTGATTCAGGCAGAGAAGGCAGTCGCTGGTTCGCACTGGGGCCTTCCTGGTCCTGGTCCCGGTCCCTGCTGCCGCTCCTTGTCGAGGCCAAGGGTCGAGGGTGCCTTCCTTGCTTCACCAGCTTCAACTCAGCGCCTCAGGACGACGAAATACGTACCCTATTTAGTTAAGGGTCCGAGGCCAGACATTTGAAACCACCATCGTGAAGTGGCTTGCTTCTTTGGCTTTGCTTCATTTCAACCCTCCTCGTGAACTACCGACGGCCACGATGTGCTGAGTCGCGTCATGGACGCCCTGCAGTTCGTCCCCCCCAGCTCAGCCCTGTGCCTGGGCCCCCCAAGCCAGCACCACCAGCGCCGCCAGAGACCGCAGACCAAGTGCCCACAGCATCGTCGAGACACCGGCAACATCCACGCGCACACCCCCCCGGTCAAGGACCAATTGGTGACTCCTCCCGCCGAGCCATGCGTCTTCCAGAGCGTCGCCCACACACCACCCACTTTCTGCCTTCGTTCACCTTGTCGCTCGGTGCTGCGCCTTGAGCAGACGCGATGGGAGCCCGCCCCGATTTACCCTCTGCCCGGGGGGGGGGGGGGGG
>JALHBX010000039.1:0-11587 GCA_024340025.1 Tolypocladium tundrense
CCCCCCCCCCCTGGCGTCCAGACGTCACCTCTAACGCTGCAGCCGCGCAGAATACTCGGTCATCCTCCTCGGCCTCGACAATGCCGGCAAGACCACCTTCCACGAGCAGGTCAAGTCGCTTTTCCTGTCGCACGCCCCCGAGCCCAAGCTCAAGACGGTCCCCACCGTCGGCCAGAACGTCTCGACGATAACCCTCCCCGACATGTACCTCAAGCTGTGGGACGTCGGCGGCCAGCTCTCCCTGCGCAGCCTGTGGCAGAGCTACTACGCCAGCTGCCACGCCATCGTCTTCATCATCGACAGCACCGACATCGGCGACGGCACCCTCGAGCACGAGAGCAGCGGCCGGCTCGAGGAGTGCCGCCTGGTCCTCGAGGACGTGCTGCAGCACTCGGAGACGGAGGGCGTGCCGCTGCTGATCCTGGCCAACAAGCAGGACAGGGAGGACTGCGTCGAGACGATACGCATCAAGGAGGGGCTGGTGAAGAAGGTCATGGAGGGCGAGAAGGCGGGCGCCATCCGCGACTCGAGGGTGCTGTCGATGAGTGCCCTGACCGGCGATGGCGTTAGGGAAGCCGTTGACTGGGTGCGCACGAGGGTGCAGTGGAACAAGGAGTCCCGGCCGCCCGTCATGAGGTAGCGCTCGGGGGCGCGCCGGCTGGCGGGCCTGCCTTGATGCGATTTACGAGCCACGACTCTCTGGTCTGCGTGTGCGTGTGTGTGGGTTTGGCACGGCGTCTTGGATGGATAGATTTTGAGCCATCGTCTTTACATGGCCGACATGGGGGCGCTCGCGGGGTTGTAGCATGTATAGGGGGGGGGTATCATCATGCCTCATTTTTGTTCTACCGTAATGCGCCTCAAACCCAGAAACCCATATCTTGTCTACCTTTCGTTTTCGGCCGTGAGCTCCGCCATCAGCCCGCCCTTGTCCCTCCGCTTGGCGTCCTCGGCCAGTTTCCTGTCCACGAGGTCGGTAAACTCCTTTGACTTGCCCAGCGCCGTCTGCGCGCACTGCACGAAGATGGGCGCGTCGATGTCGCTGCCGCCGAGCTTGGACACCTGGCATATCTCGCCGTGCTTGTTGAGGCTGAAGGTGCAGCTGCTGACGCGCAGCTGCTCCTCGAGCCAGGTGGTGTCGAGCAGCACCGTGTCGCCGTCGTCGCCGAAGAAGCTGAAGGTGACGCAGAAGGGCGAATGCAGCCAGCTCAGGGCCACGGGCTCGCGCTCGGCCGGGGTGTAGACGGTCAGGGCCTCGCCCTCCATGCTGGTCTCGGGCTTGCGGAAGTGGCGCAGGGCGGCGATGGCGGCGAGGCAGGCCGTGTCAAGGAGGTTGCCGTCGTGGGAGAGGACGTGCAGGTCGGCGCGGACGGACCAGCACTTCTGGCCGGCAACGAGACACAGCGACTCGGTGTCGAGGGCGCCGGAGCGGCGGATCGTCTTCTCGAGCAGCCGCGAGAGGAGCACCTCCGTCTCGGTGGGACGGTTAACCTCGAAGGACGGGGCGACCATGGGGCTGAGCTCGGAGGCGATGCTGAAGATGCCGTCAAAGGGCCGGTCGACGAAGGGGACCGTCACTTCTGCCGAGACCTTGGCCGCGACTCTGCGTTTAGCGCGTTAGCGAGATGACCATGCAGAGACCGGCAGCGCCGCATCGTCCGTACCTCGTCTTGCCGCACCGGACTTCAACGACGCCAAACTCATCGCCAAAGGTGAGCTCGAGTGGCCGGAACTCGTCGAACTTGCGATTGTCCACGCGCAGCCCCTCTTCCAGGGCCTTGGTCACAAAGGTTCTCTCCGCGAGAGAGGGCTCCGCTTCTCGGGGCATGGTGATTATGAAATTTCTTTGACGAATGGACTGTCTTCACTGAAGAAGCTCGGTGAGATGAGACCGTGGGGTGTGAAGCATGTTGGAAAATTCTGCCGGGCGGTGACCGCTGCCGGCCAACACTCCCCACTACAACCACCGATCCTCTTATACTCGCCGTCTCCTACATCTCCAGAAGGGCGCAGTCACATTGTCGCTGAGACACACATTCTTTCATTTTTCTACTTATTCAATTACTCTCAGCTTCCTTTCCCTCTCTCCCTATTACACGAACAAAAAAAATTGAATGACAAATTCCTAACGACGAAGAAGGCACACTCCCAGAGCGAGCCGTGGCAACGACGAACCCCTGATCGACCAGCTCTCAGTGGCTCAGGCTCTCGATGCCAGCACGCATGGCCTTGAAGTGGCTCCAGTCGTGGCTGTCCTGCCCCAGACTCCAGGCCATGGCGCCCCCGAGCTTCTTGGCCTTGATAATGTCGGTGAACTTCTGGGTGATGTACTCGGGCGTGTCCCAGGTCCAGTACTTCTTGGTGCTCGGGTCCCAGTACCACTGGCCGCCCTTGACCGTGTCGGCCTTGCCGTTATTGATCACGTTGGCGAACTCGGCCGTGCTGAAGTGCTCGATCTCGAACGTCGTGGCGCCACTTTTGCCCAGGTCGCTGCCGTCGGGGCCCTCCAAGAGCACCGTCGGGCAGCCCGTGGGCGTGGCACACTCAGAGACCGTCTCAAAGAACTTGGCGTAGAAGGCGAAGCCGAGAATCATCTTGCAGGGCGTCATGCCACGCTGGATGTACGTCTCGACGGTGGCCTTGGAGCCCTCGACCGAGCTGTGGTGGTTGGTGACGTTGTCGCGACGGTTCATCAAGTCGTAGGTCATGATCTGCGGACGGTGCTGTCAGGTGTCTTCTTCTTTGCAAGCACAAGCACGCGGGACTAGGCACTCACGTTGATAAAGTCGACGGTCTTGTCAATCTTGGGCACCTGCTCGGCGCTAAAGGCAATCATGTCGCCCTCCCTGCCGGGCACGGCGATGGAGAGCTCCTTGTCGCCGATGGCGGCCTTGATATCGGCCAGCAGCAGCGGGAACGCCTCGATGTCTCCCTTCTTCTGGTCGTTGGGGGCCACCTTGTAGTCGTCGCCGTTGCCGCCGGGGTATTCCCAGTCGATGTCTATGCCTGCGTCAGCCGTGGCTTACTGTCTAGGATACAAGGTACTCACCAACACAGTCGTAGCCCAGGGTCGTCATTGCCTTTGCGACGTTGCTGGCGAAGTTCTTGCGAGTCGCATCCGTGGCGGCGATGGGGCTGAAGCCGGTGGAGTATTCTCCCCAGCCGCCGATAGCCATGCACACCTTGGTTCCGTTGTCAAACAGGGCGCGGATCTGGTCCAGGGGCATGAAGGGGGTGTAGGAAGTGCTACTGGTGCTGAAGGTTGAGGGCGGAGCAAAGGCGGTGATGACATAGTTGACTCCGGCGGTGATTTCCTTGCTCGGAAGGGTCGTATTGTGCCATCTACAAGAGTGCGAGCATTAGAGATCAGGCCATGCACCCCGGTTAGCCTCAAGGAGAGCACCTACTGGTCAAAGTACATGACATATCGCGGCGTAGCCGAGACAAGGGTGGCGGCAGCCAATGCTGCAAGCGTGGAAGGGCGCATCTTTACTGATGTTTACTCTGAGAAAAGGAGTTGTTCTGGGATAAAAGAAGCTGCTCTGAGAGAAGAGTAGGTAGGGGACAGAAAGGAGAAATGGGGAAATGAGTGGTGTCTGGTTGTTGGCTCCGGAAACCAACAAACAGCTTGTTGGTCGTGTTGGTTAAATACTGTTATACCGCCGGTGTCTCAGTCAAGATGGACGTTTGGAGTGATTGAAGCGAAACTTTTTGAGGAGCAAACAGAACAATCCGGGTATGGGGAAACCAGTCCATGACCGTGGCTTAAGTAGACATGGCCCAACAATGAATCAGTGCAACGTCGCCACTCGCTTTGACGAGGTCCAGACGGGCAGGACAGCGACAGAACCAGCCCGCGCCTAGCTGTTAGTGAATGCGCCGGACATTGTAAACAAGGGACGGGATAGCAACAAAGTTGGGATGGCAACAAAGCGAGTTGGCGTTGGCGTTGGCGTTGGTGTTGGCGCCATGCGCGCGGTGAGCTTACTTTGAGTGAGAGCGCCGGACTGCATCCCAAGCTTCGCCGGTCCTGAGATACATTGCGCAAGCCAACCAATGCCGGCCGCCTCTGACGATGTGGCCTCGACGGGTTGCTGTGGAAGCCTCAAAGACAGGCGGCGGCGTGGTGCATAGCTCGATCATGATTCATCACTGACAAAAGCAGCGCACGCCAGCGCTGGCATTGTGCGCCGCGCTCGCTCATACAAGGCGGCTTTATGATATGTTTGCGTCTGGCGGTACAATGCGGTTGCCACAGCGCCTTTGAGCGTGTTCGCTGTTCTCGGTCCGCACGAACAAAGAGGGAGCCAATCTCACTCTTGCAACCACACTGCACCGGTTGCTGCGCACCAGGACTGGTACTCGTAACGATGCTGACTGCATAGCCGAGAGCAAACAGGTCGTCGAGAATTCTCCCTGAACTGTGAGATGGCACTGCTCGAAGCTCGAAGAGATGACCGATGGACGGGCCAGCTGCTTCCCCGGCCCCCTCGTGTAGATGCCATCGTCGTACACACTGGCCCAGCCAAGGCACACCTCCCCAGGCACAGCCTGCCACTTCCACCGATGCGTTGCCAACGGCGGGAGATCGTCCAGTGACGATCTCGGAATTAGAAACCAAGAGCAAGGGTTCCTGTTTGAGACAGCTGGTATGCGCCTGCGGCCGTGGGAGCTGTACCCGGGGGCGCCGTACCCGGGCGCACGTACGCCGTGACGTGGAGAGTAATCATTGATTCGGATCTTGCTCCCTGCCGCAGCTGGGACGCGTCAGTTGGTGACACGAGCCCATCGTGCTGCCCGTTATTTAACGTGTTGCCCGTTCAGCCGAGGTCTTGTGGCTCCTCTGTCCATCGACCACGTCCAACATGGAGGAGACGAGGCCTCTCCTGCGCGGCTGGCACGCCGACCCGCCCGCGACTACGTCGAGGCTCCAGGCGCGCAAGTCCAGGACCGTTGTCTTGCTCCTGTCCTGCATGGTCTTCTGCGTGTCCTGCTCCGGCACGATGGGCAACGTGCCCTCGACGCAGCTGCTCGAGGACGACATCTGCCGCCGGTACTATGACGGCGGCGCGAAAGGGGCGGGTGCTTCGCTGATCGACGAGCGGCCGTGCAAGGCGGACGCGGTGCAGGCAAAGTTGGCGTATTTGAACGGGTGGCTGTCCATGCTCGAGGCCATTGTTGGTGAGCTTCTCCTGTTCTGGTCCATTAGCATGTTCCTGAAGTGCTAACTTGTCAAGGACTATTCCTCGCCTTTCCGTATGGTGCTCTGGCAGACAAGTAAGTTGTGATCCATGGAATTCCCGAGTAGCCTGGGGTGTTCTGCGGACTATGGGCTGACCCGTTTGTAGAATCGGACGCAAGCCCATCATACTCCTATCTCTCGTCGGCTTCACCCTCTCGTCCGCGTGGGTCGGGCTCGTCCTCGCCCTCGGGCAAAGGTTGCCCATCCACATGATCTTGTTCTCGCCAGCGTTTGTCGTCATCGGCGGCGGGAGCTGCGTGGTTATATCCGCGCTCTCCTCTGCCGTGGCGGACGTGACCAGCGAGGACACCAGGTACACACGCACGGGTTGGATGTCGAGCTTCGGCTGTCAATTCTAATTGCTGCGCAGGGCATCGGCGTTCCTTACCGTCTCTCTCGGAAGCCTCATGGGCGTGTTTGTCGGGCCCGTCATCTCGTCGGGCCTCATGCAAGCCACGTCGCCGTGGGTCCCCTTTCTTGCCAGCTTCGGCGTCATGTTCCTCGCTGCTATCATCATGATCTTCGTGCCCGAGACGCTGCCGCCGAGGAAAGAAGACCCGGACGAGGAGGCATCGGTGGATGACACGACGGTGTCCATGCTCAGGCGGCACCTGCGACACTCTGGCGAGCAGCTCGAGGCGTGCTTTGCCATGCTGAGACAGCCCGCCCTGGTCATCGTTCTCGCCACGTTCCTCTCACCGGTGCCGGTTTCTATAGCCATGAACCAGCTGTTCGTGCAGTACATCAGCAAGCGGTTCGAGTGGTCTCTTACCTCCGCCGGCTACCTGCTCTCCGTGCGTGGCACGGTCAACGTTCTCCTCCTTCTCATTGTCCTGCCCGGCCTCTCGAAGCTGCTCCTATCCCCCATCCTCGTCAAGGGCATATCCGTAGCCGGCAAAGACCGCCTGATCGCACAGATCTCCGCCGTGTTCCTGACAATGGGCTGCCTGCTCATCGCCGGCAACAGCATACCGCTGGTCGTCGGCGGCCTCGTCATCAACACCCTCGGTGCCGGACTATCGCCAATGTGCCGCTCCCTCGCCGCGAACTTTGTCGACGCCCACAACACGTCCAAGCTGCAGACTTTGATCGGCATCACGGAGGCCATCAGCTCGCTGGTCGCCGGCCCGGCGCTGGCGGGGCTGTTCTCTGGGGGCATGAAGCTGGAGGACGGCTGGATGGGGCTGCCGTACGTGTGCCTGGCTGCGTTCCTGGCGCTGACGACGCTGCCTCTCTTCTTTTTGCGGATCCCAGCAAAGACACCGATCGAGGACATAACCATGAACGAAAGTGACGGTGACGTGTGCTCTTGGGGCGCGGACGGCGACTGTCTCATGGGCATCCAGTGCCCGGCACGTGTTCCGCTGGAGGATGTCACAGCGCGAAAGCCTGGACGCTCGACGTACCGTTGATGTTGAGCCAAGCCCTGCTGCGTTCTATGATGAGTGTCTTGTCTTCTATGTACGAGTACTGAATAAAGAGGGAGCTATCAAATAAAATCCAATTTTATCAGTCTTACTGTTGTTCTATTCTCTTTCTATCCTAGACGACCAAAGGTGGGCTTATGCAAGTAGGAATGGAGATATACGTGTGTACAATAACAAGGCTCCAAATTACTGGCTTAGGGTCAGTCAATTTGGTCCGAAATAGCTCTAAGATCCAGCGGAAAATAAGAATAGGCAGGAATGCGAGCGAGCAATAGACCGAAGAGATCCCCAGAGAGAAGGGATTCGGGAATCTATAGGGTAAGTCAGCTGGGTGTGCCACTGAGACGGCCCACCCTATTGGCTAGCGGCGGCTGCCAGTCCCCATCTACTTCGTACTTCGTACAGAACCTCAACTTCCAGCTTCTTCAACCTCAAACATCATCGCATTCAACGCACCTCCCATCCTCGACTCTTGACGCTCCCACAACGCCTCAAGATGACCACCGCCCACAGACCGACCTTTGACCCCGTCAGCATCCCCTCACCCCACCAACCGCAGCGGCAGACTAACCCTCCCCAGGCTCGCGGCAAAGAAGCCCTCCGCGGCCCAGCCTACCACCAGCGCCTCCTCCCCGCTCACACCCAGCTCAAGTACCGCAAGGCCGGCCAGGGCGGCGACGCCGACGACGAGCCCGAGCGCGACCTCGCCTCCGAGCTGCTCGCCGCCGAGGCCGCGCACTTTGCCAAGAAGAACGGCCGACCCCTCCCCATCGACGACGCGGACGCGGATGGCGAGTCCAACGCTGCACCCGCCGGCGAGAAGCGGGCGCTGTCGGCCGATGGCGAGGAGAGCCTTGCGGCGAAGCGGCGCCGGATACTAGAGGAGACGCGGGATATTGACGCCGACGACAGCACCGAGGAGGAAGAGGACAGCGAGGAGGAGAGCGACGATGACGAAGACGCGGAGCTGCAGCGCGAGCTGGAGCGCGTGCGGCGCGAGCGCGAAGAGAAGAAGAAGCGAGAGGTATTTCTCATTCGGGCGGTGCCAGGCGACTCGGCCACGTCGCATGCTGACAACTCGTCACAGGAAGCAGAGCGCATGAAAGAAGAGGAAGACGCTCGCGAGCGCGACATTGCCTACGGCAACCCCCTCCTCAACAAGCAGGACTTTACCATGAAGCGCCGCTGGGACGACGATGTAGTCTTCAAGAACCAGGCGCGCGGCACGGAGGAAAAGGGCAAGAAGAAGGAATTCGTCAACGTGAGCGTCCCCCAGTGCGCTGTGGCCTTTACTTGATTGCGCTAACTCGTGGTCTCTCTGCAGGACCTCCTTCGATCCGATTTCCACAGACGCTTCATGGGCAAGTACGTTCGCTAAGCAGGTCAGGGTGGGAGAGAAGACGGGTGCGTCGGCGTGAGTGTTCCAAGTTCCATTCTGCGTGGTTTGGCACGCTGACCCGTACAGAACCCCCTGGCTCCCGCAGACGGCTCACGAGCATGTGCTACACGATAGACAGGCTGGGGGCTTTGGCTTTGCTTGTATGATAGAGATACCCTCAATAACGCCGGGATCGTTATTCATTTCACATCCACCCCGTGTCCCGACTCGTGCTCCTCCTCGGCGAGCAGCCGCTTCTCCATGTCCTCAAACGCCCCCAGCACGCCGCCATACTTTTGATACGTGCCGTCCCGGAACCCCTCGTCGACGCGCTCAATCGAACCCTCCTCCTTCCACCGCCCCGCGATGAGCTCGTCAAACGTCTCGCCGTCCCTGCGCTCCAGCGCCCACAGCGCCTTGTACGCGCCGCCGAGGGCGCACGCGCTGCCGCCCACGTCGAGCTTGTACACGCCGTCGGTGCCGCCGAGCACGTCGCCGATGACGCGCGCGATGGCCGGGTTCAGCGAGCCGCCGCCGACGAGGTAGATGCGGCGCGGCTGGGCGGGCAGGCCGGCGCGCGGCGAGTGGACGAGGTTCTGCGAGCGCAGGCGCATGGACAGGGCCTGCGACTCGGTGATGACGCGCGCGTCCGTCTCCGCGGACCAGCTCTCGTCGTCTGTCGCCGGCCGCAGGTCGGAGCCGTCGCCGCGGCAGGTGAAGCGCCACGTGCCCGGGCGGATGTTGGGCACCGTCTCGCGCAGGGGGAAGTACAGGCCCATCTTGGCCCTGTCGCCGTCCCGCGCCACGTCCAGCGGCGGCGTGTCGAGGACGGCCCTGTCGAACGTCTCCCAGCCGGTGCCGCCCTGCTCGGCGGGCGTGGGCAGCGCGTCGCGCACCTTTTCGCGCGCGAGGCCGCCGTTCTTGTAGCACAGCATGAACATGTAGTGGCCGGCGGTGGTCGGGTGGTTGAAGAAGTGGTACGCGCCGTCGGGGCGGTACTCGGGCGTGTTCATGAGGAACGTCGTCGACGTGCCGAGCGAGACGATGGCGTCGAGCGGCCGCAGCGGCAGCGCGAGGATGGTCGCCGGGTTGTCGCCCGTAAAGGGCACGACCTGGCAGCCCTCGCTGAAGCCGTACCGCGACACAAAGTACGGCGAGATGGCGCCCATGGCGCCGCCGCCGTCGATGCGCGGCTCGCCCAGCCTCGCGCGCAGGGCCGCGGCGTCGTCCTGGCCGCCGCCGGCCGCGAGGGCGAGCAGCTCGTCGCTGTACCGCTGGTTGGGCATGTCCCAGAGGTTCATGCCGCACACGTCGGCGATGTCGAGGGGCGCGATGGCGCCCATGAGGACCGAGGCGAGCCACGAGGAGACGAGGGAGATGCGCGCCGTGCGGGCGTACATGTCGGGCAGGACGCGCCGCAGGCGCATGATCTGCGTGCCCGTGAATCTCTGCCAGGAGGTCAGCGCCGTCCATGGTGCTCAGGGGGTAGGTATGTGATGGGATCGCCCACATGGTGCGCGCCGCTGCCCGTCACCGCGGCCAGCCTCTCCCTCCCCCCCAGCGCCGCGTCGAAGGCGTCGCACTCGCGCTGCGTGCTCTGGTCCTGCCAGTTGGGCGACCACTCGTGCGCCAGCGCGCCGGCGAGCTGCTCCGCGAGCGGCCGCCGCGGGTCCAGCGCGCGCAGCAGCTCCTCGGCGCGGGCGTTCCAGAAGACGCTGCCGTGCTGCTGGCCCGCGCCGCCGACGCCCGCGATGCGCCCCATGGGCACGGGCATGGCCTCGGCGAGGCGCGCGAGCACGAGGTCGAGCGAGTCCATCCACAGGGCGACGGGGGCGTAGACCTCGCCGGTGGAGGCGCGCGCGCGCACGCCCTTGCGGATGGCGTACCGGGCGCCGAAGTCGCCGTCGAAGTCGACCTTGGCCTGCGCGACGGTCCTGAGGGCCGAGTCGACGACGATGGCTGGTTGCCTTGTCAGCCGGCGTCGAGAGCGCGGAGGGGGAACGTACCCTTGAGCTGCTGGGTGGACAGGTCGAGGCCCAGGTAGAGCGGGCCGGTGTCTGGACTCATGGTCGCCGGGGAGGAGAATGAATGTCTATGGCTGGCAACGAGGGAAGATGGACTTGACAAGCGAGAGTTGAGCTACGTAGGTTCGTGGGATGGCGAGAGTGAAGAGACCGGATGAAGCGACAGGGAGCGAGCAGTCGACAAGATCACGGCCTGGATGAATAAGACGGCTGGAAAACTGGGGGTATGACTTAACCAGTCTCCAGAGCTCACCTCGACTACCCCCTGTGGAGCACAAACACGCAACCAAGCGAACGAACCATCTACAATATCAATTCCTCGATTCTCTTGCTCGTTTCCTATCCAAGTTCGTCCAGTCTGCCGTCGTCCGTTCACCCCGGCACGTCTTTAGGCTAAAGTCCAAGCACCGACCCCAGATCGAGCTCGGAGCTTGCCAATGAGCGCGTGGCGGTTCCAACGCGGCGGGGTCGGAGGGGCAGCCGGCCAGGGGAGCAGTGAGTGAGGGCTCACGACGGTTTCGACAACAGCCGTGGCCGTGGGCGCATTTCGCGAGCGCCCGGGGCCGATCCGCCGAACTCCCCGGCGTCGGGGCCCGGCAGGGTCGGGATGCGACGCCGGTGCTCGCCCCGATGCGGCGCCAGTCTGTGCATGCTGAGCCTCGCGTTGCAAAGTAGTACAAAGTAGACATCTCATTGTCAAGCCATGCCATCGGCGTGTATAGCTCCAGAGCACTTTATCGTGTCTGGAGGGACATGGCTGCGGTACAGTACAGAGGTACTGGGCTACATGCGAGGTGGTTCTAGGGTCTATGCTTGTGCTTGTCGTCCCCGTGGGACGTCTTGCCGTCGGCGTCGGCGTTCCCGTTCCCGTTCCCGTTCCCGTTGTCCTCCGGCTCCGGGTCCGCTTCCACCTGCACGGAGCCGGGGATGAACTCGTCAAAGAGCCGCGCCTCGGGCCCGTCCTGCGACACGAAGCGCACGCGGACCCGCCGCACGCCGCGGACCTTGCCGCCCACCTGCGTCCGCACCGCGTCCTCGAGCCCCCTGACGTCCTCGACCGTCCACGCGCCCGGCACCACCATCTCCAGGTCGACGAGGTAGTTCTGCCCGGACTTGATGCCGCTGACGTCGCGCAGCTCGGCCTCGTGGCCGTCGGCGACGTTGGCCAGCGCCCGGTGCGTCTGCTTCCGCACCAGGCCCTTGACCTCGTCGTCGATGCTCTGGTCGGCCAGCTCGTACAGCGACGACTTTGTGTTCTGGAAGCCGGCGTTGATGACCATGATGGAGATGAGCAGCCCGCCGACGGGGTCGAGCCACGCGGCGTTTTCAAAGACGTTGGCGCCCAGGATCGCGGCCAGCGTGACGATGCCCGTCAGGCTGTCGACGCGGTGGTGCACGGCGTTGGATGCCAGGACCGACGACTTGCGTTCCCGCGCAACCTTCATCGCTGCGTGACGAGCCTGGTCAGCGTGGTCCGAGCAGACGGCAGATACGCACCGGGGGGGGGGGGGGGGGG
>JALHBX010000040.1:0-48185 GCA_024340025.1 Tolypocladium tundrense
GCGTCGCCCCAGCCGCCGGCGCCGTCCCCCCCCGCGAAGGCCGGCGGCGCGGGCACGCGCACCCAGCGGTCGGCGCGGCCGGGGCTCACGAAGACGACCTCCCACTTGCGCGTGGCGAGCAGGTTGCCGATGACGAGGTGGTGCTGGTAGCGGTCGAGCGAGTAGCGCGCCTTGTGCACGAGGATGGCCGGGTCCGTCTCCAGCTTGTACGAGACGATCATGCCCTGCGGCGCCCAGCCGTCGACGAGGTTCTTGAGGAACTTGGGCACGGGGTCGAGGTCGATGACGAGGCGCTTGGAGCGGGCGACGCGCGGCGAGGCGTCGAAGTTGTCAAACACCTCCTCCTCGGACTCGTCGCCCGGCTGCGGCTGCTGCTGCTGCTGCTGCTGCTGCTGCTGCTTCGCCCCCGCGAAGCCCTCGACCGCGTCCGTCGACTGGATCTTGTGCTCGGCCATGCGCTCCGGCGGCACGAAGAAGTCGGACACGGCGGCGGCGAGGTACAGCAGGCCGCGGGGCCCGAGCGGGCGCATCAGGCGGGCCACGGCGCGCAGCTCGTGCAGGTAGTCGCCGATGGTGACAAAGGGCAGCGTCAGCAGCATGTCGGCCTCGCGCGCGCGGCGGTACTCGCGCAGCACGGCGCGCACGCGGCCGTAGTCGTCGCCGGGCCGCACGCCGACGCGGCCGTCGGCGTCCTCGCGCAGGAAGTCGAGGAAGCAGTCGCGCGAGTGCGAGAAGTGGCGCGAGTACGGCAGCAGGCTGAACTGGCGGTGCAGGAAGATGACGGCGTACCCGGCCGCGAGGAAGTACTCGGCGCTCGTGGCGCCGCGCGTGCCCGCGCTGAAGTTGTCGATGAAGCGCACCGTCTGCCGCTCCAGCGGCACCGTCGTGCCCCCCGAGGTGACGAGCACGACGCGCCGGCCCGCGGCGGCGTGCGCGTCGATAAAGGCCCGCGCCGCCGCCGCGTGCTCGTCGAGGTGCCGCGGCGGCGGGTTGGACGCGAAGTAGGCGTCCTCGGCGGAGGGGGAGGTCATGGTGGTCGAGGAGGAGCGTGAGGGATGCGTGCGCGTGTCGACGGTGACGAGAGGGCGGATGCGAGCGTCGGCGACGAGGAGGGGACGTCCAGGCGAGGAGTCGTCTCGGTCCTTATATCCCGGCTGTGCTCATATTTACGAAGCAGCTCCCATCCCGGCGGGGTTCTCGCCCGCAGCCGGCACCTGGCAGAACAGGTCACGCACGCGCGAGGACGTGATCGCAGAAGGGCGTCGGCCATCGTCTATGCACAGGCCCGGCAGCGCCCAACGCGACATGCACATCCCGGACTCGACGTCCCGACTCCCGAGCCTCGGCTGGGTTCCCGGCGTCGGCGCTTCGGCATCGGACGTGGCGGGGCAACGGAACGGGGGAGGGGTTGCCCCGCGGGGTTGGTCCGTGCGGTCCGGCCGCCTCTGGACGACCTCGCGGGGCGAGACGAGCTACGACACAATCCGCAGGTGACGTGTTCTTTCTATTCCTTCAAATCGAATGCGTCTACATATCCGTACGATGAGATTCTACATACAACTTGGGCATTATCTACTCCGCCTCTCCTTTACTTCCCTGGAGCCAGCCGCCACGCCCGCAGCGGCAGGCTCTGCAGATGCAGCACCTTGGGTTTGATGTACCACAGGAACGTGGCGACCCCAAAGGCCACGCACAGCACGTTGACCATGTAGTACCCGTCCCGCAGCATCTCGCACGTGCCGCCGCCGTTTTCGCATCTCTCCTTTTCGGCCTGCACCGAGCAGGAGAATGCCTCTGTCACCAGCGCGCCCTTCAGCCCGCTGGGGTCGGCGGACACGTTGGGGTGGCACGTGGCCACGGTAAACGAGTCCACGAGCTTCAGGACAAAGTATCTGGGGAATGTCCCACCGAGGTTCGAGACGCTGAAATTGTTAGCTTGCAATCCCGTGATACCATTGCGGAGATGACTTACGTCGCGAGCAGGGTCATGTACGTGCCCCCGATGACGGGATCCGAGACCTTGGCGTGGAATGCCGACACCGCAACAAACATGATGGTGTTGGTAAAGGTCGAAAACACGTGCGAGCCAATGACCACGAGGAGATACCAGGTCGACACGCCGCTGCTGGGGAAGATTACCACCGTCAGCTGTGCCAACATGGCCGCGGCGAGCCGCCCCATGAAGCCCCAGCACCAGAGGCGCATCGGCGTATACTTTTGCGACCACATGCCCGCGTAGTAGCCCAGGCCAATCTCGAATGGAAAGTCGATGAGCACCGTGAGTGCCAGGTTCTCCTTGCCGAACCCCTTGTCCAGGAGCTTGAGGTTCGTCACGCCATCGTTGGCCTGGAAGCCGATCTTGGCGATGAGGTGCACAATGATGATGGTCTGGACGTTCTTCAGCTTCAGGATGCCCCACATGATCTTGTAGACATCCCAGACGCCGTCCTCGTTCTGCGACTTCTCCTCGCGCTTCATCAGCCCCAGGCCGATGGTGACGACGATATAAGTCCATCCCCAGAAGGTCAGATAGCCGCCCAGGGACACGAGGCCGTCCTCGGAAGGCGTGCTCCGGAACCACTTGTTGGCAAAGTCCTTTGCGTTGAGTGCCAGGAACACCGTGTAGGACATGAAGTGGCCGGCGGTCAGGCCGACGGTCTGCGCCGTCGAAGCATACGAGACGTTGGAGGGGGTCAGGAGCGTCAGCGCCCAGCCGTCGACGGCGATGTCCTGCGTCGCGCACATCAAGACCAGGAAGAACCACCACATCATGAAGCCCCAGATGGTCGGGCCGCCCGCCTTGCCCGTCGTCTCCATCATCTTCTCCGCGTGCGATCCCAGCCAGAGCATGCCAAACCCAGACAGGAACTGGATGGGGACGATCCACGTCTTCCGCCGCCCGAACCTCGAGCTCCATACCGCATCGACAAAGGGGCTCCAGAATAGTTTCAAGGAATAAGGATATGATGCCAGGCTGAATATGCCGATTTCTCCGTATGACATGTGGTTCTTGAGCAGGAAGGGGACCGACCCCATGGCCAGGCCCATCGGTATCCCCTGCAGAAAGTATAGCAGCACCAGCAAGAGGAAGTTCCTCTGGTCTTGCAGGGGCAGTTCGAAGAAGCCATGGTTGTTCGAGACCGGCGTCTTCGGCACGGGTTCGTCGAGGGAAAAGCTCTCGCGAGAGATGTAGTTGTTGGTTACGTTGTCCGCGTCCGGGTTGGTGGCTTTGCGCCGCATCTCGACACCGTTGCTCATCTTGCCGTTCGCATGCTCGCCCTTCAGGGAAAGGGGCGGCGGACGGCTAGACTTGGGCGACTTCGGTCGTCGCGCTCGGGCACCCATAGGCTCGTCTCGATCGGGCAGCGAGGTTGGCTGCCGCCGTAGGTCGACTCAGGACGTCCGCGTCGGCTCAAAAGCAAGGACTTGTGAATTTTGCACGCGTCGCAAACTGTCGGTGCAGCAAGAGATGGTCCGCGACGGGTTCAAGGTGGCGTTGGGCGAGATCCGGTTCGGGAGGACGTATCGGAACGGGATGATTGTAATATGTAAAGAGTGACAAGGTTCAAACGGTAAGAGAAACGCCCTGGGTCGCAACAAGTCGGCACGTGGTTCCGACCGCGATCCAGGCACCAAAAGAGCGTGGTCGTCGATGGCAGTGGCGGCGCGCGAAAGCTACCGTGGCCTCTAGGCACAAGGGCTTACAAATGGGGTCCGGAGGGTCGGTGGCGAAAGGGCAGCCTAGAGAGCGAATGGAGGCGGCGCAAAGGTAAAAGGCGCTCGGAAGCCGAGGAGAAGCCAAGGGAAAGGGTGTCAAGGAAGCAGAAGAACGGGATCCATCAGTGGCAGCCCCGTCGAGACCCGGAGATAGGTCGCGATGCAGGGTTTCAGAGAATGACAGATCGTGGAGGGGCCTTGGTGTACTCACAAAGTACCCTCGTGGCCAAGACCCGCTGACGAGTCCTGGCAGCGGATAAAATGGAAGCCCGGAAGAACAACGGAGCGTCGTGCTACAGCAGTGGTGCCTGAGTGCTGAGCAAGTGGGGTCTTCGCCGAGTTCGGTGCCTCGGCCGCAGTGTCAACACCAGACGCGAAAGTCAACAATGCGCCCATCCAACTGCGACGGCTCCTGCTCGCCTGCGCATCGACTCTGCAAGCCATGGCCGCGTCTGCGAGCCCCTCCGAGGCGGCTCTTCTCGACAGAGAGATAGAAGACCTCCGAGCAGAAGGCAATCTCCGCCACCGCCGCCGCGCCTTGATCCCATGCACTAACATGCCGCAGCCGCCACCCTCCGCAAGACGCTCAAGATCCAATGCTCGACCATTCTCTCCTCGACCTCTACGCAGACGGCGATCCAAGCAGCCGCGTCACCGGCATCCTCACGCCCCATCCGTCGACCCGGAAGACCCGACCCCGCGCGCTCCGAGCTGGGCTCCCGCTCCGCCCAGCAACGCGCCTACACGCAGCAATGCATCTACCGCATATCCACGCCCGTGACGGCCTTCAAGATCCACGACCCGGACCCCAACGCCGTCGACGGCGGGCACGTTCTGGGCCTGCGCTTCGAGGTCATGTCCCGCGGGCAGTTCCTCCGGCCGTACTACGTGATGCTCAACCGCCCGTTCCCGCGCGCGCGCCACCTCCGCGTCCACCGACACACGATGCCCCCCGCCGTGCCGCTGGCCGGCCTCGCCGCGCGGCACCTCCCCGCGCCGGAGCCCGCGGGCGACGAGCCGCCGGGGCAGGACCTGGAGCGCTTCGTCCGGGCGCTGCGCCGGGAGATTGCGCGGTACCACAACCGGCTCGGCGTGTCGGCCGATCTGCGGCGGCGGCTGGGGCTGCACGAGGCGACGGGGGCGCGCGCCTCGGCCAACTCTGTGGTGGAGGTGGGCATTGCGGACGTCGAAGCCAAGCATATCACGCTGGCGTGGGCCGACGAGCGGAGCGGCCGGCTGGTCATGGACGACGACGGCAACGTCCGCAAGCTGCTCGTCTTTGGACCGCAAGGCCGGGACTGGGACATGACAAAGGAGCTGTTTGGAAAGTACGATTGCATGGAAGACATCGCAAGGAGGCTGGAGGAGCATGGTGCCGCAGGGTGAAAAGGGCCACGCCGATTCATCAGATGCCAAGAATCTCCCTTCGTCGGGAGCGGCACGGCCTGCCGGAGGCGAATAGCGCGATTGGCCATAATCCCTGTCCCGTGCCCTACGAGTATACCCAACGTTGCGAGGCCGCTCCCATGTACAGTGAGAAGCCGCGCTTTGTCCATACTTTGATTCATGAACAAAGCCAACTGTTATGAGTCCTACTGATACAAATCGCAACATTGCACTTGCTGATACAACGTTTTGGGCAGCGCGCACCGCTAGGTCACCCGGGGAGAAGTAGGGCCCGTGGCCCGCTTGCTCCTTTAATGCCAACCGTCAAAGGATGAGGCTGTCTCCGGTTTGTACGAAGGTTGGGCCCAAAAGATACACCTGAACAGTCTTTATACAAGTAAAGACATACGCAAGGTAGCCGCCGGCAACTCCTGGCTTCTCCTATTTAAGGTAGTCACTAATACTTGGAGTCTTGGACCATTCCTGTGAGGCTCTAGCCTTCCATGGCCACCGCATTAGCCATACACACACCGCAACCACCCCGACTAGCCGCCTCACCGCCTCGCCGCCACTGCGACCTCGCTGTTCCTATGGGTGCCCTCCGGAAGCTCATCGCGAGCGCCATGTGACGACGACTCTGACCAACTCTCAGCAGGACTGCAGGCTGTTGTCATGGTGCACAAGATCGATCCTCGCCGTCCTCCATGCCATCGCCCTCCAATGCCATGCCACCATCCTCCAATGCCATGCTACCGTCCTCTAGTGCCATGCCAGCGCCCTCTAATGCCATGCCACCGTCCTCCAATGCCGTGCCACCGCCCTCAACCCCGAACTTCGCGCGACGCCGACTGGTCAAGTCTGAACAGAAAGTAGCTCACGAGGCCCTCGTCGCAGAGGGAGGAATACCACTACCTGATTCTCGACATTAGGCGAGTCATCGACTCTCCTCTGTGCTAAAAAAGGCTTAGGCATTTGAGAGGTCATACCTCGAACCCGATGCGTCAGGGCAGCAGCTAGCACAGTGGAGGGGATTCCGATCTCGGTAGCGTATACAACGGGACCGTCACTCACGACTTATCAGCATAGGATGCCAGCAAGGTGTTGAGAGGCGCCTGGAACGGCATGGGCACGCGTACGAGTTTCGCATTGATGAAGATCGGCGGGCTACTTGAATTAAGTTCCTCAGCTACATCTATCTGTAGATCGAATCTACTGACGAAGACGCCAGATCTATACAGGAGGAACGCCTAAAGCGAAGGAGGCTCGCAGAGAGTTGAAAAGGCGCAGTATGTGCATCGATCGCTACTTTCTGCATACAACTTACATTCGCCAGGCAGAAAGGCCTCCTCGAAAGCACCGGGAACAAAGCGTGGGCTATGGGCTATCGAGCAGCGACGTGTTTTCGAGCGCGAACTTGGAGCTGCCAAAACCACGATTGGTGAAAGCCAGAACGCGCAAGACGGAAAACCAGGCTGGGCATCGATCTCTACTTTCTGCATATAGCTTACATTCGCCAGGCCTCCTCGAAAGCACCAGGAACAAAGCGTGGGCTACCGAGCAGCGACGTATCATCGAGCACGAACCTGAAGCCGCAAAAACCACGTTCGGTGGCAGCCAGAACTCGCAACACGGAGAACCAGGCTGGGCAGCTTCAAATCCCCGAGGCGACGCCGCTGCGCCTCGGCTCTAGGATGACAGCAACGCGGGAACTTGGAAAGGCGAGACTCAAGGCTGCAACAACGCGCGGGTCAAGGCGGTTTACAGCCAGACTCATCTGGCCCGTCGTGTTCCACGGCCTCTGCGGGAAAGACGTGCCCTGGTGAAAGGATCTTTCAGCGACGACGGCAACATCACAGTGTCGCAGGGTGAAAAGGGCCGCGTCACCGATTCATCAGACGACAAGGACCTCCCCTCGTGGGGAGCGGCACGGTCTGCCGGAGGCATAGGTTGAGATTGAGCATCGAAATCTCCCGCCCCGCGTTTTTAACGGACCTGATCTCCCGGTCGGCGAGGAGCAATGTCCCGAAATGAGCGCCGACACGGCGGGGCCCGAGCACGATAAAGGGGCAGGGTTTTTGTGTTGATGGTTGTTTGGATACCCAGAGAAGGTCAGAGCAAGACCTCCGATTGTTTGTTTGAGACATGAGGGGATTTCACTTCGTGCAAGTGAAAATGCAGAGAAGACTGGTTTTTCTTCACCTGAGATGCAAATAGGAGACACCCAACCGTTGAGCACAAATGAATGTAATTGGCGAAGTCTTAATACAAGAACCAGGCATTGTCATGCTTCCAACCCCTACGCCATCGCTCCATGGGCGAGATATGGCGCTCTCCATGCAAAGCACAACCCACAGCTGCCTCTCAGAAATGCGGTTCAATAATTAAAGTACATTGGGGAATGTTTCTACCGGGCCAATCCCATAAGGTCGTCAATACAGGTGGTTAAACTCCAGTCTAGTGGCAAACACTCACGAAAGAGCAGCGCTTAGATGAGGAGAGCGGCAGCAAGGCCGATGACGGCAGCAACGGCAGCGTTCTGGCCGTTGATCGAGGCACCAGCCATGACGGGAGGAGGCTTGGTGGTGTTGCCGCCCGGGATGGGGTAGCCGGTGCCAACGGGAGGAGGCACGGGGTAGGAGCCAGTGCCGACGGGAACCTTGGCGGTCGGGCAAGGGTTGTTCTGGCAGACAGGAGGCTGCTGGCTGACGGGGGGAGCCTGGTAGGTGGGGGGGCCCTGGCTGACGGGAGGCTGCTGGCTTGCAGGAGGCCCCTGGCTGGCAGGAGGCTGCTGGCTGGCGGGGGGCCCTTGGCTGGCTGGAGGCTGCTGGCTCACAGGAGGCTGCTGAGAAGCGGGAGGCTGCTGGGGGACGGAGGGGGCCGGGGTAACAGGGGGCTGCTGGGTGGCTGGGGGCTGCTGGGTGACGGGAGGCTGCTGAGTGACAGACCCGGGCTGAGTAGGAGGCACCACCACATTGGTAGTAGCCGGGATGGTAGCCAGAGTGGTAGAGGTGACAGGCACCGGGCAGACGGTGGTCGTGGCCGGGACGACAATGGTGGTCCTGCCGGGGCAGTTAAGGACCTCAGGGGCGCAGCTGATGATGGTGCTCACACGGGTCTGGACGATAGTGCTCGTGGCCCAGGTGTGAGGGGGAGCGGTCGGGACGCAGTTGCAAGGGTGGACGTAGTGCCAGCCGCTCTCGTCGTTGTTGTCGCACCCATCCATGATGACGTGGTGAGGAGGATGCCAGATGTTGGTGCGGCCGCTGGGAGGAGGAGCGCTGGGGCAGCCATCGGTGTCGATGCTGATGCCGAGGGGCAGCTTGACATCGAGGCCCAGGCAGAGGTCAACGTTGATGAGGTTGCCAACGTTGAGGCCGAGCTGGAGAGGCGCGCGGGCCTCGTGGGCCGAAGCCACAGCTGCGATGGAAGCAGCAGCGAAGATGGCCGACTTCATTTCGAAGGTTGGACACGTAAAGTGTGGTAAAAAAGAGTGGACGGGTAATAAGAAAGCCCGGAAAACGAATGTGCAAGTGAGCGGATGGGTCTCGGGTATGTCCAAGAGGCTGCTTGTGCTGAGGAAGAAGGGAACTCGAGGTGGTCAGGGAGCACAACGGTCTTAAATATCCACGACAAAGCACATCCGAACAACATCAATCTCGTACAGCACACACCACCGATCGCCTCCCCTTGCCTGAGCCACGGTGTGATTCATGGGGAAATGAAAAGTAGAAACACGACAGCCTGGTGGTCTGTCTGGCTGCATGCGATGCATGTTCCCACCCCCTGGCTCTGAGGAGGTCCGGCCGGTTGACAATCACCCATGAGATTGCCGCGATGCTTCTGTGTTGGCTGCTGCGGTGCCGAGATCCATCCCATCCAGGAACATGTCTGATCCTCCTGCAGCCATGTCAGGGACCCCCCGTGGGATACGATGCCAGAACGCGGGCCGTGCGCACACCAGCAAACGGTCGCGGGCCACTGCCGGACGGAAGCAAGGTACTCCGTAGGTAGTCCGTAGTAGAATCGGAGCGGGACCTGCGCTAGCGCAATTGCCGACTTGAGATGAAAAAGCCGGGGCAATGTCATTCATGTGTGTGGCACGTTTGCTTTGCCTGTGGTGAGGCTGGCTGTGGGGCTGGGATGTGGGATTTGCAGCCGTCGTCGTGGTTGTCCACCAAAACCTGTCACACCCTTGCGCGCAAGTACACCCTTGGCACTCCCCAAGTCAGGAGCACGCACGGCTGTTTGTTGTTGATTGTTGATGATCGCTGCCAACACCTGCTTGTCGGAGTCATGGCCGTCGGCGGATCGCCCCGGACAAGGGATAGAGAGGTAACGTCTTGTTGGCGCCCCTATTTCCTGTTTGGGGGTTTGAGTAGGAGTAGACCGCGACGGACGGCATATGCCAATTTCCGCATGAGACCGGCAGGTTGACTTATCACACTGCAGGGCGACTGGGTCCGTGGCGTAATCGCTTCTTTAAATGGCATCCCACCGCAAAAAGAAATAAGAACTCGCCTATCGGGGGAAAAAACACGGCCAAGGCGCTGCCCAGCCAGTCGCCTGGACGCTTTTCTAAAGGCCGCGTCGACGCATCTTTTTGGTGGATTCAACCCGCGTATTTGAAGACGCCGCGTGGCCGACGCCGTTGATGGTTCGTTTCCATTTCGACCCTTGCTGACTGCTGTTTCAACCAATTCCCCGACGCTCGCATGTGCCTTTCGTTGACGGCGGATTGATATGCCTGGCGGCCCAAGTTGTCGCCCTTGGCTTGTGTTCAATTTCCAGCAGCCTCCGTCACATGCTGCCATCCACGGCGCCCTCCCTGTGCATGCTGGTGTCATGCATCTGTCAACCTTGAGCGGGAGGGTATGGGCTGATGCCTTGCCGCTCAGTGGACGGCATGCTCCGGGTTGTCTCCTCATATTTGCTTTTGGCGAGGAGGGCAAGGTACCGTTCAGTGCAGCTGACGCAGCTTGGCCAGCGCGTAGTATTTCGTGGATTGGCAGCCGGCTTCCGACGCAGGGATAGCTTGTCGATGCATGCAGATGTTCGAGTGTCGTCCATGGCAGTCGCAGCGCTTCACCAGTCCAATGGCTTCTTCGCGGCCAGGGGGGCGGAAGAGACGAGAGGCTCGTTGGCCCCGGCATCCAACCGAGGACCAGCCTCGTCGTCCAAAATAGACCGATTGAGCTTCCACAAGTCGACGTGCTCGTCGACAATGTCGCTCCATTTCCGGATCAGGGGGTGGGCATTGGCCACATCGGGAAAAAGAACGTCTTCTCCCTCTGCGGCCTTGACATCAAAGGTCCAATTACCATCCGGCGCCCAGTAGTCGGGGCTGAAGATGCGGCTCGTGCTGAGCTCCTCGCGTGCTTCCGTCAGCAGCTCCTCGGCTGCCAGGGCGGCCTCACTAGTCTGGCCTTTGACAGCATCGGAGATGCCTTCCAGCATCCCTAGAAGCTGCCCGGCCCTCAGGCCGATGGTTGCCCCCAGGCTGAAGCCTTCGTCAAAGCCCGACTGAATGCTGGAGTCCTTGGCCGCCGAGATGCCCTCCCGGTACCCGGCCGTCGTGTGCTCTGTCTGCAGGCGGCGCATGTCCGACGGGTGAGCCGCATTCTGCGCGTTCTGGCGCTCGGTTGGCGACGCCGGCGCCGAACCGAAAACATCGTCAAAGGGGTCAAGGGCTGTCGTGGGTTCCACCTCGCGCACAGCACCGCCACCGTCAGCTTGTGAGAGGTAGGCGTCCTCTTCAGAGGGCTCTATCGGCTGGAAGTGCATCGTCGATTCGGTGGTTGCAGTGCTTCTCTGTGATGATGGGGTTCAATCCTCCTGCAGAGGGGGACAAAACAAAACAGGCGCGATCTGTGTGCCCTGCAGAAGTGAGTCGTGACTCCGCGGGAACCTTGCTGGCACAGTGAGAGATTTCATGCACCGTGTGCTCCACGCAATTCACTGTGGGATTATACGCTATAGACAGTGCTTGCACTGTCATCTTACTAACTGCGTTGATTAGTGCGCGCTGCCCTTCTTTGCCTCCATCCTCCCTTGACAGCCTCCACCACACCTCCAGCTTTTCTTTTCGCCATCCGAGCCTCTTGCCTCCCTCCTTAGGGCCACTGTTAGTTGGGTAAACAAAGTGCCTGAGCGGGGCATGTTTAAGACATGTCAGCCAGGTCGGTTTACGAGTATTTCTTCGCAACGACACAATGCGAGGCTCTGAGGTGTGAAAGGGAGGCCCTGGGGCGTGTGCAATGACCGTTGAGTGCGAACCGCCATGGAGTCAGTGATGCGGTAATGCACGGCAAACTTGTACGAGTATGATTGGGGTGAATATTGAAGGAAATACTCCAGACCTTTGACTGCATGTACTTCGAAATCAAGTGGATTGTCTACAATGAATGCTTCTTGACTCCTATCATTTGGTGAATGACATACGAAGTACTCCTCCGAACAAAGTATTGGGTTGTTTTGGGCGGGTGTAAGTGGTATAGGGTAGCTCGTCGCTCCGTGTTCCAACAGAGGATGGCTCTCCATCTCACGATATAGTAAATGACTGAACAATTAGAGATGAAATTTCAACCTCTCGGGGTCTAAAAAGCATCGACACATTATAAGAGTGACATTTGTATGGTCTCGTGGTACTAAAATGTCGTTGACGTGGCGTCATTCCTGAATTCATTCATCGAATCACCCGACGACCAAGGTGATGAGCTTGCTGTAGCCACTAGACAACAAAGTCATGATATCTCTACTCGTATTGACGCATTACCAGGCTCCCAAGCCCCAGTTGGGATGTTTATCTGATAGTCCATATCCGTACATGGACTTTGTTTCGTGGGCTAATGAAGAGCAGGCAGTACAAGACAAGGCTCGAACAGACTACTGCATGTCTATCAAATCCTGTCCATCACTGCAGCAGGCTCCTCACAACATTGGAAATCGCGTCGCCAACCTCGCGCGTTCCCGCCTGTCCTCCCATGTCCTTGGTTCGCATGCCGAGCCCACCGGCCTCCTTCACTTCAAAGACGCGCTCAACAGCCTTTTCAATGGCGGCAGCCTCGTCCACAAGCAGGCAGGAGTACCTGAGCATCATGGCCAAGCTCAAGATCTGAGCAACGGGGTTCACGATCCCCTTGCCGGCAATGTCCGGGGCGCTGCCGTGTACCGGCTCGTAGATGCCGTTGCACTTTCCTTGGCCGGGAACGCCGGAGATGCTGGCGCTCGGTAGCGTCCCCAGGCTGCCGACGATTCCGCCCGAGATATCTGACAGGACGTCGCCAAACGTATTGTCCGTATGAATGACGCCGTTGAACCCGCGCGGGTTCTTGACCATGAGCATGGCCATGCTGTCCGCGAGCTGGTGCTGCAGCTCAATGTCCGGAAACTCCTTGGCGAAGACGTTCGACGTGACTCTGCGCCAGAGCCTGCCGCTCGCGAGAACGTTCGCCTTGTCGGCGCTCCACACGACCGCCGGCCCGCCGCCGCCTCTTCCGTCGCGGCCCAATATGCGCGCGACAGCCGCGGAGACGCGAGCACATCGCTCCACCTCACGCGGCGTGTAGACCCAGAGGTCGGACGCGACCTCGGGCGTCTCCTGTTTGGCCCCGAAATAAGCGCCGCCGCAGTTCTCCCTCACGACGATGAACTTGGTGCCTCGGACAATCTCGGGCTTGATGGGTGATGCGTCGAGGAGGGAGGGCACGATGATCTCGCATGGGCGCAGGTTCGCAAAGGCGTCGAGCCGCTGTCGAAGGCGGAGAAGACCCGATTCTGGATTTGGCGAGCAATTCGCCCACTCGGGGCCTCCGACGCTGCCAAACAGAACGGCATCACTTTGGCTGGCCTTGTCCAGAACTTCCTCGGTGATTGGCGCTCCGTGTTTGTCGATGCTGCACCCGCCGGCGAGATCAAAGGTGCGCTCGAACTTGAGGGCTGGCCGACATTCCTCAATCACATCCAGCACCTTCAAGGCCTCCGTCATGACCTCCGGGCCCACATGGTCTCCAGGAAGGACCAATATCTTGAACGTTGTGCCGCTCATTTTGATTCGGCTTGTCTGCTGGGGAAGCGAGTTCTGTGTCGTTGCGTCTCCGACTAGACGGTCTCCCACTGGGGCTTAAAGAGAGACCGGCGGCCGAGTCTCGTTCCGAAACTCGGATCCTTGGGCCGGCTAACTGCACGCCGACCAGCTCCGATCCCACTTAATGACAACACGAGCTCGCTTACATCGGGGTCTCGGCGGGCCTGACCTGTAGACGGGCGGGGGAGAGGACAACGTCCCCGCCGGAGCGTGCCACCAAGGCATCCTAAGCGCACGAACACGACCTCCGAGTCAACCAATGGTCCACCAAAGCCACCACCACCCCGCGGTTCTCCGCACTCACAGCTGCGATGACGGAGCATTGCACAAGTTAATAGGTGCCGAACTCGTGACCTCGTGAAATTGTGTCGAGACTCGAAAGCTTTCGTTCGTCATTGCTCTGCCTCATACCATCGTTTCAGCTCACATCAAGCCACAGCCATGTCTCCAGGACGTCTCGACGGCAAGGTTGCCATCATCACCGGTGCTGCCTCTGGCTTCGGCAAGGGCATCGCGGCCAAGTTTGTGCAAGAAGGGTCCAAGGTCATCATCGCGGATCTCTCAGAGGAAGCCGGCACCGCGACCGCCAATGAATTAGGCGGCAAGTTCGTCAAGGCCGACGTCACCAAGACAGCCGACTGGGAGCGACTCTTGACAGAGACGCTGAGCACCTATGGACAGCTTGATATTGTGGTCAACAATGCCGGCGCGACATACCCCAACAAGCCGACCGAGGACGTGACAGAAGCCGAGTTCGACCTCGTCATGAATGTCAACGTCAAGTCCATATACCTGTCGACGACGGTTCTGCTGCAGTACTTTATGAAAGAGAATCGCCCGGGGTGCTTCATCCAGGTGGCATCGACGGCCGGGATCCGACCCCGCCCACGGCTGACGTGGTACAACGCCTCTAAGGGCGCTGTTATCACGGCAACGAAATCGCTAGCCGTGGAGTTTGGGCCGAAGAAGATTCGCTTCAACGCCGTGTCTCCAGTTGTTGGCAGCACCGGAATGTCAGTTCACGATGCCCCATCTGGTGTACTTGGACAACGACCTGCTAACATGAGCGCGGCAGGACGCACTTGTTCCTGGGCAAGCCTGACACTCCCGAGAACCGCGAGGCGTTTGTCGCGACGGTGCCGCTTGGCAGGCCATCGACGCCGGCAGACGTCGCCAATGCTTGCTGCTATCTAGCCAGCGACGAAGCTGGGTTCATAACGGGCGTCAATATCGAGGTGGACGGTGGGCGGTGCGTCTGATGAGCGAAGGAGGCTTGCGTGAGACGAGGGCAGCTGTCTTTACAGAATCAATAGCTAAGTGATGACAAAAATGAACCGCTTTCCGCATGAAGACGAAGGCCTTGTCGATGAAGGTCGGCGGGACCCAATAGGTGGCATTGCTGCCCGTGACTTGCTGTCCTCGTTGCTGGACGCATTATGAGATTCACGCATTTGGTAGTGGCTACCAGCGCCTATATCGTTAGCACGGCCGGCCGCACTAGCAATAACTTATTGTATAGGTAGGTACCTAATGTACTCGTACGAAGTACGTCTCAGGCCTCAATCGTCAAGGCCGAGGCCTGAGGGGCAACGGTGCAGGGGAGGCGCAGGGGCAACGGCGCTTTACCCCAGACCCCACATTGTGGCTTCGTGTATCCACCTCCCCATATTGACAGTTTGACACCATCCGATTCAGCTCCGAGCTCATCAACCATCCGTCCTTCATCGCTGAATCCGTATCGATGCTACAATGTCGTCTCTTCATGAAGAGTCTGAGCTGGTGAGTGCCAAAGCCACTGCCTGCTGCCACGCGCACATCTGCAGTGCTGGGATCGTTGACAATTGACATCACCACAGGCGACGGCAGCGACGTTGCCCTGCGACCAATGCAGACGGACATTCAATCGCCCAAGCCATCTGAGCCGACACCGCCTCACTCATCTTCCTCCATCAAGACGCAGGATAATTCCGTGCACCCACTGTGAGCGAAGCTTCTCGAGGCACGACGTCCTCCTGCGTCACCTGCGAGCGGCGCATGACGTCCACGTCGAGGCCAGGTCATCGAACCAGAGATCCTGCCATCGATGCGTCCGCCACAAACTCAGGTGCGACCGAGGCTTACCGTGCGGCTCGTGTGCTGGTGCGAGTATCGCTGGATCCTGCTCGTACCCTGGAGATGCGCTGGACGGCCGGAGTCATTCCCGTCGGACACCCATCTATCCCCTGGACGCCAGCCCCGACACGTATGGCGACCCCGAAAGCAGCTTCCAGTCGGCAAATGATTCGGTTCCCAGCAACCTGGAATCCTCCGACTTTGAACCTTCGTCCGCGACAGAGTTTTCCGGTACCGATCAGCCTCTTGACCCGTTACTCCTCGGCGTCCAGGGTTATAGCCCGGTGTACGAAGGCGGCGGCTTCTCGATGCTACCCCAGTCCTTTGATACGGGTGTACACATGGACTTTAGAGGCAGTGGATTTGACTGGCTTGACTTTGACGTACCAGGCATTGATCTTGATATGAATCGCGACCCTGCTGTCAACGCTGATATGCCGGCGCCAGGGTCGGCAGGTGTCAATCCGGCCTCACGAGATTTTACTCCAACCCTTCCAACAATCCAGTCACGGTCAAGTGTTCTGCCGTGGCCATTTGAGCAGGGACAAGATTCCATGGTGCCTCGGTTTCCTCTGCCCCGACTTCATGAGGTTCTTCCAAAACCGCTCGCCGGAAGTGGATCGCAAACTTCAGCAGCAGACGGCCTCATCCGGCTCCTTTCTTGTCAACAACTCCCGCCCCCTCACGAGTTGGTAAACGGCAACATGTCCTCTGGCGTCGAACTGCTCAGACAGCTCATTGGCGTCTACTTTTCTGGCTTTCAGATCATCCAACCCATAGTTCACGCACCAACGTGGACCATGACGGAATGCCCTACTGTACTGCTGGCTGCCATGGTATGCATTGGCTCGGCTCTATCTGGTGAGCCCAATGCGCTGGAGCTTTCCGATTCTATAAGCGACTTCTGCGCCTCGATGATTACCTGGCTGGTATGTATTCATCAAGAGCCCAAGACAGCTAGGCCGCGCGCTGACAGGTCATAGGGAGTCTCTGACAATTCAAGCTACACTGATGTCTCGTATCTGGCGGCACTCTGTCTCCACCAGATCTACTCTCTTGGGTCCGGCAATCGACAACTCTATCAGAACGCGGATCGAACCCGTGGAGTGCTGATAGGAAGCCTGCGAGGACTTGGCTTGCTGAGCTCTCGCCTGAACTTGCAAGAAGAGGCGCTAGAGGACAATGGGCCAACAGCCAACGACCCAGCTATGCTCCAGAATGAGTGGACCTCATGGGCTTCTCGTGAGAGAGACCGTCGGATCGCTTGGGCGTCCTTCGAGTATGACTGCAGCCTGTGTACGCTCACCAACCGTCGAGGTGCGGTTGATCTGAGTGAGCTGCCCTCGAGATTGCCATGCGCCGATTCGCTCTGGGAAGCCCCATCTGCATATGCATGGGCGGCTCTCAAGTCTCGGTCGCCATCACGCGCACAAGGAGCCACGTTATCAGGCGTTCTCGGAGCTGCAATGTCTGGAAAGCCGTTGACGGAGCAAGTTTCGATGTGGGGCAAGCGGCTCTGCACTCAGATCATCGGGCGACTGCTGTGGGACCTGAAGCAGTTGGAGACTCTCTCAACACCCGAGTACTTTGGCCTGTCGTCCTTGTTCAAAGGCCATCAACAGTCGAAAGCCTCTTTGCTTCGCGGCTTGGACTCTCTTCTTGCATTCATGAACGAGCCCTCCTCCACCTCGGATCTCGTGAGCTACAAGTACGTCTTTCACAGCGTTTGAGTGTACACGTTGACGCTAACTGAGATAGCATATCGTCCCTTCTGTGCCACTACTCACACTTGTATGCCGCCGACGACATCATGGACATTATCCTATACATTGTTCGCAACATCGCCTCCAAAGGGCCTTGTTGTGACAAGCGCCTCGACTTGGCGCGGCAGCGACTCACTTCTGCGATGAAGTCTGAGCCCAAAAGAGCGAGGAAGTTGCTGTGGCATGCCGGACAGATTGTCGCCGTCGCAAACGAGTATCTGGTCTCGGCACCTTGCGAGATTATGCGTCTATTCATGGCTTACATCTTCATCGTCGCATACGTCAAATACTGCTCGTGCTCGGGAGAGACCGACTCGGGTGCCCAGATCCGCTTAGACATTCCCAACCGCCACGCCGATGACCGCAAGGCTGTCGCTGAGTGGATTCACCGCGGAGGGCCAGCACAGATAGGCTCCGCAGGCGACATTTACACCGACGGCTCCACGGCCGACATCACGAAAGATGCGCAGTCCATGTTCCAGCGCTTCCGTTCTTGGGGGCTCGCCGAGAAGTTTGCCAAGATACTGCAATGCTTTGAGAACAACGAGAATTGAAGGACATGCTTGCTCATTTGCTTTGGAAATAACCAGCTGCTCTTCATGGCTGCCTCAAAAGATTGCCAGACAATTCGGTGGGCTGCTGACCCCTCCTGGCATGTTCAAAGGAGCGCTCGTGACAAAAAACTCCCATCGACCCATATCTTGACATTTGCGACTCAGCTCCTCGAGATCAAAGAGCTCACCGACCGGCAGCCCCCAGCCAGCAATTAGATATTCATGCATGAACAGGCCAGGCACTTCATTTCCATCGACTCCCGGGTACGCCTTCTGCGGCGGGTACACCTCGAACGAGACAGCATCACCCGCCACGGCGGCGAACCCCTCATCCCAAATCCACCGCAGCATCTCCTCTGTCCCCTCAACGCCCGCGTGTTGAGGGCTTGCACTCTGAGCATAGGCCTGTTTATCCGCCGAGCTCATCTGGGTATCCCATTCCTTGGTCAAGCCGATCCGGATGAAGAGAATGTCGCCCCGACGAAACTCGACACCCTGGTCCTCTGCGATTTGTTTCAAGACTCGAAGGGGCACGGCGTGGCCTGACAGAGCGCTGTGGCTGATGGAGTGCTTCTCCGCGTATGCGACATAGTCGAGCAACACCCCTCTCCCGCAGATGCCCTCCTTGGCCCAGTGGTGGATGCCTATCCGGTTATTCGAGCGATCTGATATCTCCGTCGCCGTCGTCCCGCCGTAGAACAGCCGCTGTGACGGGTTTTCAGGTGTGGGAAACGGCGCGGAGAAGTGTCGGAGACCATCCCATTGGGACGACTGCTGCGGGTTGAAGATGTATACGTCGTCGAAGCCGGCGCCGCCGAGCAGAGACGTGATGTGATGCTGGGCCGGGGCGCGGTTGAAGTTGGCAATGTCCAGCTTCGTGAGCTCCCAGTTCATGGAGACGCGAACCCCCGTCTTGATGCAGGACCTGGCGGCCTTGGCGACGACGTCCGGCGTGAGCAGCGCGAGACGGCCGAGGCCTTCCTCCCGGGACCCCGGCTCGCCGTGCCAGACGCGCCGCTTGTCTGGCAGGGCGTCGTACGGGAGCTCGTACGGCGACGGAGACACCCCTGGTTGAGCGAGGCTCATGGTTCTTTCTAACAACCCTGTGCTTCGCCGAGAAATTGTCAGATAGAGGAATTGGTAAACAGCCTCGCCACGAACGTCAAGCGGGATATTGATTGTTGAGAAACAGTCGGACACGGATTTCGGGCAGTTATCGGCCGAGTGTGGATCATCCCGTTGGAGAAGTTGGCGTGTGGCACGTCCGAGACCATTGATTGCGGGGGCGGCAAGGTCCGAAGCCAACCTCGAACCATTGTGGCTGATGGCCGTGCCCTGTTTAGATGGCTGGCTGCTACGAAGTACGGGGTATCTGGTGTCCGTCAATTGTCTTGTCCTTGACTCCTTGGGGTCATGTACTCCGTACGACAGATGAGTTCGCTCTACGGAGGAGGCCAAAGTTCTTATCTCGGCAACTGAATTGACAGGCGAGCATCTTAATTAGACGAGCTAGGAATACTTCGCACCTACGAACTACGAGTAAGAGTCAAGTAAACAATCTGCGTGTCCGTTCCAATATCAAAACTGCAGCGCCGCGACCATCCGTATCCGACCCTGGGCCCGCTCAGACGGCGCGCTTCTCCACGACCTCGACCGCCTCGGTCAGCGGCGCCTCCCCCTTGGCAATGGCCAGGACGTCCCGGTCGCGCAGGAAGTCGTCGAGCTCGCGGCGCTGGGCGTCGGACACGTCGTTGACGTGGACGGCCACGTCGTCGCCGAAGCGGGCCGAGATCTCCTCGAGCGACAGGCCGGCCGTCTCGGGGAAGAAGAAGTAGACGATGGGGATGAAGACGATGCACCAGGCGATGATGACGAGGTAGTACTTCCAGCCGACCTGGTCGATGCCGATGGGGGCCGTCTGCAGGAGGATGAGGGTGGAGGCGAACTGGCCGAAGAGCGAGAAGCCCATGCCGATGGGGCGGATCTCGGTGGTGAAGATCTCGGAGACGTAGAGGTACATGGTCGTGTCGCAGAGGGTGCTGCATCGCCGTAGTTAGCCGCGTGTGCTGCGAGGGACGTGACTGGGGCGAGAAGCCCGGGACTCACCCCTGGAACGCCAGGTAGAGGAAGACGAAGAAGACGCCCGCCGCGTTGCCGGCCTGGTTGGTCGTGCCGCCGTAGCGCGCGATGCAGCCCACGAAGCCGGCCGTGGTGAAGAGGCAGCCGAAGAGGCCGACCATGAACATCCAGCGCCGCGAGTTGACCCTGTCGTGGAGCCAGGCGCCGAGGGGGTTGTAGATGAGGCCGGCCGTGGTCAGCCACAGCGCCGACAGCAGCAGCGGCATGTGGTTTGTCTGGCCGAGGTTGGTGTACAGGATGACGGAGTAGTTGTTCTGCGCCGTGTCAGCGATGTGTGCGCGAGCACAGCGGGGAGTGAGACTTACAATCACCAGTGGGCCGGCAAACTCGGCGCCCCATTGCGTGAGGAAGCCGATAATCATCCTCTTGCGGTAGCTCTTCTTCTTGATGACGGCCGTCCACGGCGTGCACCCGATGGCCTCGAGCTTCTGCGCGTCCAGCGCGATCTGCATCTTGACCTGGTACAGCTCCTCCCGGGCGGCCAGGTCGTCCGGGTCGTCGGGCGAGCGGCGCAGCTCGCGGAGGACCTCCCAGGCCTGCGCGACGCGGCCCTTCTGCAGCAGCCAGCGCGGCGACCGGGGGATCCAGGGCGAGGCGGCGAGCAGCACGAGCGGCGACAGGCACTGCACGCACAGGGGGAAGCGCCACGCGAACGACGGGTGCGCGTCGGTCGCGAAGTAGCACGCGAAGCCCAGCCAGCCGGACAGCATGTACCCGAAGACGAGGAAGATGGCGTGGTGGCCGACGAGCCAGCCGCGCCGGTCCGGCGGCGCGAGCTCCGAGAGATACATGGGGCACGCCGTGACGAGGATGCCGACGCCGAGCCCGGAGACGACTCGTCCGACCTGGAACATGCTGTGGTTGCGAACATGGTGTCAGCCCAGCGGTCCGAACGCTGTACAGCGCGAGCTGTTGAAGCTCTGCGGGCAATGCCTTACGCCAGGTTTGCGGCGCCGCCCTGAAAGGCACCGCCGACGACGGCGCAGCACGCGCCCATCTGGATGCAGACCTTCCTCCCGAGCGCCGTGGCCGCCCACATGATGAACAGGCTACCCACGGCGCCGCCGGCGCTGTAGAGCCCGTTGGCCGTGGCGATGGCCTGCGCGGTCGTGGAGCCGTACCCCGGCTCGCCCTGCATGGGCAGGCCGAAGAAGTCGTACCATCCCGGCTGGCCGATGGTGCTGCCGATGATGGCGGAGCAGTATCCGTACGTCTGCCGTCTGTCAGGAATCACGGACGAGGACACGGGGCGCATGGGCTGGACGGGGATGGAGGCATACGAAGGAGCCGAATGCAACTGCAATGGTGACGAGCCGGTTGTAGGGGCTCGTCGGGGAGCGACGGTGCTTCTGCGGCATGGCGATGGTTCAAGACACTTGTCCTTGTGTAACTCGTCTGCAAGATTTCATCACTCTTTCACAGAGTCCAGAATCTGGCGAGAACGAGCCTCTCGCTTCCCGTCGAATCGGCACACGCCTGTAAATAAGTCGACCGCGGCAGCGTCTCCAGCTCCGCGAGACACCGAGGTGGCATCACGGCATGACCTCCTGCGACAGGGTCTCGACGCAACCCAATATTGTGAAATGCCGGTGACACAGCAGGGCACCGAGCGAGGTGAGCCTCTCATCGGAGCGTGCCACCGCATCTGCGCCATCGCGGGGACCCCGTGGGGGGGTTGCGGGCTCGAAACACGCCACAGGGGTCTCCGGTTGTCGGTTGCCGATCGGACGTGTGTGCGGAGGAGGATGAGACCCCGCTCGGTAGGCGCAAAAGCCAAATATGTATCTTGGGCCGCGGGCGTCGTCGTCGAGCTACGATGCTATAGCTGGCTGTGCGCAGACGAACCGACCAGTTTCAAGCCAAAGCCACACCACGCCACGCCACGCCACGCCAACATGGCGAACCTCCCCTTCAAGCTCACCGACGAGGCCCTCGGTCAGTTCGACTGCCTCGTCAACGGCGCGCCCGTCGTCGCCAGGTCGGGCAAACGGTTCGACGTCATCGACCCCGGCTCCGGCAGCGTCTGGGCGTCGTGCCCCGACTGCGGTGATGAGGACGTCGACGCCGCCGTCGAGTCGAGCCACGCGGCGTTCCTGTCGTATTCCAAATGGACGCCGCGGCAGCGCTCGCAGTGTCTCTCGCGCTGGCACCATGAGCTCGTCGCCGCCAAGGACGACCTGGCCAAGATTCTAGTCTACGAGACGGGCAAGCCGCTCGCCGAGGCCAACGGCGAGATCGACTACGCCCTCACCTTCACCTGGTGGTTCATCGGCGAGGCAGAGAGGGCGCACGGGAGCTCCATCGTGTCGGCCATCCCGGGTCGTCGCGCCATCACCATCAAGCAGCCCATTGGCGTCGCCGCAGCGCTGGTGCCGTGGAACTTCCCCATCGCGCTGTCTCTCAGGAAAATCAGCGCGGCCCTGGCTGCCGGATGCACCATGCTCGTCAAGCCCTCGCCGGAGACTCCAATCACGGTCCTGGCCCTGGCGCAGCTCGCGCTGCGGGCGGGATTCCCCCCGGGGGCGCTCAACGTGCTGACGACGAGCCTCGACAACACGCCAAAGGTGGCAGAGGCGCTCTGCCTGCATCCGTTGGTGAAGAAGGTGACGTTCACCGGGAGCACCCGCGTGGGCAAGATCATTACGGGGCTGTGCGCCAGGAACCTGAAAAAGTCGACGCTGGAGCTCGGAGGGAACTGCCCCTTTGTCGTCTTCGACGACGCGAACCTCGACCAGGCCATGGGGCAGCTCATGGCCCTCAAGTGGCGACACGCCGGCCAGGCCTGCATATCGTCCAACCGGCTGTACGTCCAGCGCGGGCTGCACGACAGGTTCGTCGAGGAGCTCACCAAGCAGACGTTGAAGCTCAAGACCGGCCACGGCATGGCAGAAGGGACCACGCTGGGACCCGTCACGACGCCGCGAGCGCTCGACAAGGCCGAGGAGATGGCGCAGGACGCGCTCGCCAAGGGCGCGAGGAGGGTGCTGGGCACCGGGAAGCGGATGGACGCCTCCGCGGACGCGCAGAGCAGCGGCGGCTACTTCATGGAGCCGACAATCGTGACGGGCGTCACCGACGACATGCTCATGAGTCGCGACGAAATCTTCGCGCCGCTGCTGGGCGTCTCCGTCTTCGACACCGAGGACGAGGTCGTCGCGCGGGCAAACAACACGAGCATGGGTCTCGCCAGCTACGTCTTCACCAAGGACGTCGACCGCCTGTGGCGGATGTTTGAAAAGCTTGAAGCGGGCATGATTGGGCTGGTGCGTCTCACCCTCTCCTTTTCTCTTCCCTCTTGCCGCATGCTGCCGTTTCTTTTTTGCGCCTCCGCCGTCGGGTCGGCGATTACCTTTTTCTATTCCCGGACGGGGCCCCATTGCTCAGACAGGCCGCTGACTGCAGGGCGGACACTAGAACACGGGCAACAGTTCGTCCTCGGAGGCTCCGTTTGGCGGCATCAAGGAGAGTGGCTGCGGCAAGGAGAGCGGCAAGGATGTGGCGGTGGACGAGTTTATGGTGACCAAGAGCGGGACGTTGACGGTCGAGGGCCATTGGTGAGGCGACGGGTGACTGGGATGTTCACACTGCACCATGTACTCGTACTCGTAGTTGGTAGGATCAAAGGATCGAAGCCATGGCGAGACGGTGACCGCCGTCGACGTTTGCTGGGCCCCATTCTTGTTTGCGTCCACACCAAATGCCGTCGATGTGTTTTTCTCTGCCGAGCGCGACAATACGTGTACGAGTGTCCGCAGTGCGTCCCGGCAGGGGTCGGATACCGAAGCTGCGGCACCGGGAAGCGAGCAACGGACCCGGTTCGACGGGGGGCCGGGCGCCCGCTTCCGAGGCGTCTGGCCATGGGCCGGGGAGGCGGTGGCTCGGAGACGTCGCGTCTCAGGATCGGGTTTTGAGGCGTCCACGAGGTGAAGAAATGAACAACGCCCAGCCCTGCATGATGCCGTCGAGCTTTGGCAGCAGCCCGCATGGCCCGACTGGCGGCATTGGGCAGCGGTCTGGCGCCCGTGCTCCCTGCGGATGGAGGCATCCTGGCCCATCCCGGGCGGCCAGAGCGCAGAGCGGTGACCCCTGGCTGGGCTCGTCCCGAGTCCCCGGTACGGAGTACGAAGCATGTAGGGCGTGAAAAGTCTGATCTCTGCCCGGCCCTGCCGCGGGCTGTCAGGGCCAGGGCGGCCTCACCACGGCCGCGCGTCGGTGTAGCCAAGGTAAGGCGAGGCACCTTGCATGTCGCTGCCGCCGCGGAACGCCCGAAGCAATCAACATTGAGACATGGACGGCCTGAGGAGAGACGGACGTTTGCCAACGGCGAGTCATGGCGGCCGGGCTGGGTGATTGATTGCTGCTGGCGAGACGGCCGCTCGCGCCTCGTCAAGCAGCGGGCGAGCAAACCGACCGCCGTCGCGGGACCCATGCGCGCCGCCGTCTGTCTCGTCGTCTCGTCGGCCTCTGCCGCCTCGGGAGGCGTCCCGATCCGCATTCCGCAGCGGGAAATGAAGCGCCCGGCGGCCCATCCGGAAAGGGGCGCGATGCGGTGTAGGCAAGGTGAGGCGCTGGCAGGTCTCCTGGTGCTGGGGTGGACACCAGACACGCGAGCCCAGGCTGCCGCTCCTGCGCTTCAGGGGTGAGGCTCTTCGGCTCTCGGCGCCAACACGGGACGAGGTGCACGAAGCTGCAGGTCCCGTCGTGCCAGGCATGAAGCACCATCGTGCCCATGCGTCGAGGCTGCCTGAGGCCGTCAACCAGGACGACGGCCAACGTCACGTCCCCAAGCGATCGCCGCCGCCAGGCAGCCAGGTCGTCTTCATCGACGCTGCCGTCGTCGCCGTCTCCAGCGTCCCTCGGCGGGCCCCGGTTCACCGTGCACTTCTAGAAGCTCGCCGGCGGTTACACGACCCAGCCTGGCCGCGGACACGGTGAGGCTCCCGCGCCGTTTCCATTGGCGCTTCATCGCCGAATCAACGTGCAACTCCCTTGCGCCTTGCGCGCATGCACCCAGCACGATTCGTTTGCACGCGGCCTGATGCGGCCAGCCTTGCGCGTCGCCGCGACCGAGCCCCCATGCCCATCTCGGCACGAAGGGTTACAGCCGGACCGATCAACCAGCTCTGCAGCCTCCCCCATCGGGCAGACAGGCTCTCCCTGCGGTCCGCGGCCCCGTTCAACAAACGACCGGCAAACGTCAACAAACTCTGGTGGATCCCAGAGACGTCGCTCGACGGACCGGGCGTACCGTAGAACATGGCAGCGTGCAGGGGGCAAGGGTGGCCAGGGCGGTATCAGGGCCCAGGGGTCGCTGGCCGGCCAGGGTTGACCGCAACATCGGAATACCTTTGCAGTGTAATGAGCAAAAGGACTGCCACGCGAGGTTGTGCGCCCCCTCGCTAGCAGACACGTCGTGGTCAGAAATTAGAATTCACCACTGCAGGCCGACTGGGGTTTAAAATCTCAGACATCGCCTCCGATTTCGTTCCCTCTTCAGCTCTCCCATCACCCGGACCAGACCGTTAACCTCATTCATACTTTGCCCTGCCCATCGCCTCCGTCGCTGCCCGCCGCCACGCTCAGCTCCCAGCTTTGGACCCTTCTGTTGCACCCGTCACCTTCTATCCCCGCCTACCGACCAGACCGCCGGCCGCTGCCATGCCGCGAGGTCCCTATGACACGACCGGCGTCGTCAAGCCGAACGCGCCCAAGCCGCCCAAGCCTTCCAAGGGGTGCTGAAACAACCTCCGGCCTGCACGGCCTTGGTATTGGTATGCCGCACGCTCCGGGCTCGAGGCACGTTCCAGGCTAACCAACTCGCACAGCCACTGAGCCGCGCCGCCGAACGATGCTTCCGACCGACCGCCTCTAACATGGCTCGGCTTCTGGTGTTTGGAGGGGGAGGGGGGAGTTTTTCTTACTTTCTTTTGTTTGGGAACGGCTGGGGGAAAATAGACTTGGGAATGGGCAAAGATTGGGAAGCTTGCTGAGCACGCATGGGCGCCACCACCTTAGATTCGATCATGCACATGAAGCGCGAGCTTTGTTGCAACATCAGTGATCGCCAGCAATGGCACTAGAATGGAAAAGGCGGCGACGTCAATAACACTTGTTTTTCTTTCGCGTTCGCTTGTGGGTGTGAAACTGTGTGACGAGGGCGGAGCCAAGCAAAAGGAAGCAATGCCGGCATCTAGCCGAGCTGTAATCCGCAGCCACCTCGCCATCGCCACGGTATCTCTCGCGTCCGTCAAGCTTCGAATTATCAAGTCCCTGGCCTCGTCGGAAGGGCCGGGGTGTCCGGCAGCTGCAGCCGAGCGTTGCGGAGCATAAGCTGACAGCGGCTTCAGCCGGGAGCCGGGTGGGTATCCGGGGGCGGCCGAGGTGGGACTTGCAGAGCGGAGCGGCGCCGCGAAGTTCAAACGGTGGAGATGCCGAACCACGGGAGTGATTGGAGAAATTGGGAGATGTCAGTGGTAAAACAGTCATGCGAGGAGAGGAGACCGGGCAGGCCAACTGGGGGCCGCCTACCTGTAACTTGGCCCCAGCCACGTTTTGAACCCGCCGGTTTCACGCCCTTCCAAGAATCTCTCAGAGTCGCCACGGGCCGTGGACGGAATTAGAGGACCGGTGCTCCGTATAGCCAGCCGAGCTTCTTGGAGGCGCGCAGAGCGTACGTGGGCGAGGGCAATGTGTAAAAGAACAATGGATTGAATAAGGAGAGCGCAGGGATCGACGAACAAGCGGGGGAGCGCGCAGGAACATCAACCAACATAACACGTCCAGCGGCACCGACGAGAACGGGCCTGGTGGTTTCAACTTTCCAATGACACCCTCCCTTCTAGCCCTGCCGACGAATTGTTCGTGTTGATTGGCCGTTCCTACGAAGCTGAACCTCAAGCTCCGATGGCGGGGGCGGGGCAGCATGCCCTGTTGCTGTCGTGACTTCGTCCGACTCCAAACCGTCGCCGAGGTCCCCGAAAAACCTGACCGAGTGGGCTTCGTGCCCGACGACGAGAACGAGAACGATGCTGCCAACATGTGTAACGACGTCGGCTGTATCTCACTGCCAATCGGCAAATGGACATGGGACGCGCTTTGATGTCCTGGATCTCGTCCCCCTCCGACTCGGTTCCTCCAGCGACACGGCCCGGCAGCAGCGGGACCCTATGCCTCGCGCGCGCGCCACTCCGCGGGGAGATATCGTTGCAGTAGACGTGTCAACTCATCTCAGACCTGTCAGGTACGACGACCGGATGAGGCGGCGTATGGCTGTGCGCCCACCCCTTCAGGCGCGTGGGAGTGGCTCCTCTGGATATCGTCTGCAGCCCTGTGATGCCCAACGGCGCGCCCGAGGGCCGGCTTTTTCTTTCTTTTCAGGGCACGATCTGCGGGCTCGGGTGGCTGACGTGCGTCTCGTGTAGCCTCCGCTGAACAGGCGCTCGCGGAGTCGAGACATGGACATGTGGCATGCTGCGGACTTGACGCGGCCATCCGCAACGATCTACGAAGGGCGAAGACGAGGTGTCAAGTCACATGGCATTCAAGAGGAACGGCCCGGTCCCCGTGGCTCGATGTGTGGGCCAGGGGTTCATTCACCATGCGGCGATATCTTTCTGGTTGCCTTGCCGCTAGATCCCTGGTGTCCGACAGGCGTGCCATGAGTCCCGATGCACAGGGACCGAGGAGCTCTGTGACGTGCAGCCCAGCCAGATCGACGTCTGTGGATAGGATATCAGGGCGGGCGTGTCATCTGACTGAGTCCATATTTCACCACTCTCTGTAGACTGCCCAGACGGACAAGCTACTTGTACGGCAGCGGAGCAAGACAGACGTCAGAGTGGTTGTGCTCAGGAGCCGGCTTGCAAGCTTGATAGCCATACTCAAGCTTCCAGCGAAACCCTCGAAGCACATGGCAGAACTGTCACGTCTCTGCTCTGCCTGCCAATCGTCACACACGGAACGCCTCCGCGAGTCCATATCAGACGACGCATAAGGCACCCTGGCATCGGCCGTTTAGAGGGTGATCTGTCTCCCACCGTGGCTTGAAAAGGCAATCACGAAACACCAAACCGTATGCAAATTCGTCCCAACTACATACTCGGGATTCAACAGCTACACCGTCTGCCAGCTCGCCGAGTCTCCACGCCTTGCCGGAGTGGTTGCACCGCCGACGTCCCCCGTGGCTTGTCAAGTGACTGCCTTTGCCTGCTGATGGGTATCACTCTGGCTTGGCTTCCCAGTCAGACAGGTTCGCTTTCGGGAGGTGAGACGGGCAACTGCCTCGCTGAAAGCCCCGATTCGCCCACAGACGAGGGACGACCGCTCAGGCACGCCTCGGGCCATCCAAGTGACGGCCGCGGTGCGCTCCGCCACCCGGGTTTGCAGCATGGAGGGAGTTGCAGCGTTGCATTGTCGAAAATTGCCGTACGACGACCGACACCACTGCGTGCTTTCGGCGCGTAGGGCTGGCCGTGCTGGCCTGAGCCACACCATGCTTTTCTCGATTGCGCTGGGAGGTGATGTGCCGTGTCCGAAGGTGACGAGTCTTCTAACTTGCAGTTGCCTGCCTACACTTGCCTTTGGCATTGTTGCCTTTGGCTCACCGGTGTGTCGAATGCAGCCCTCTATCGTGGTCCTTGTTGGATCTACTCGTATGCCAGCACGTGCGCTTGGCGATTGCTACCAGAACGGCTAGTGGGAGTTTTGGCTCCTTTTCACTGCCTAGCTTGTGCTTGACCATGTCCATAGCAATGAATATATAGGGCTCCACCGCCCGCTCTTTACACACTCTTCCTCTGTCCAAACTTGACGCAACGTGTTTCGCACGTCAGCAACATGGCCATCTTTGATTCCATCGCTATTCTCACTCGGGGGCAACTGGGCTGTCTCGCCGTTGCCGTCTGGCTTGTCTATGCGGTCGCCTTGGGTGTCCGGAGACTCTGGTTCAGCCCGATAGCCCACATACCGGGCCCCAGGCTAGCGGCCCTGACACAGTACTATGAGTTTTACTACGACATTGTGCTTGGGGGCCAGTACACGTTTCGGATCATGGAGATGCACAAGAAGTACGGCGCCGTCATCCGCATCAACCCATGGGAGGTGCACGTGATGGATCCCGACTTCCACGCCGAGTTGTATGGAGGACCATCGCACCCCAGAGACAAGTGGGAGTTCTATGCGAAGCAGGTATTACAACCCTCTGACACTCGCGGGCCCTCGCAACCATTGGCTAACCAGTTCGGCGCAGTTTGGTGCTCCTCGTACGTCAAACACCTCTCCCTGACTGACTCTTGATCATGAATAACTCTGAATTGAGACTGTGCTCTCGCAACCATCGATCACCACCTCCACAAGCTGCGACGCAGTGTCCTGAACCCGTTTTTCTCGACCCAAAGCGTTCGCAATCTGCAGCCGATCTTGGAGGAGCGCGTGGACGCACTCTTGGATGCGCTCATGAGGTGGGCGACTACGAAGAAAGGGCAGCCGCTGAACATCATGTACCCGTTTTCGGCATTTTCCAACGGCAAGTCCCTCGGCTCCCGTCAAACCACAACTTCATGCTGAACTAGGCTTGCAGACGTCATCAACGAATATGCCTTTGCGAGAAGTGACCACCTGAGTACGTATTTGCGAGCGACAGCGAAACTCACAAAGCACTGACACACTTCCAGTCGAGGAGCCAGACTTTGGCCGCGAGGTGGCCGACAACCTGCTTACTGGAACGCACATGGGCATGTTTGTCAAGCACATGAACTGGGCCCTCACTCTTGTCAACAGCCTACCCGAGTCGTTCTCCGGGCGTTGGGTCCCCGGTATGTTGGCACCAGCCGCATCCATTGGCGGCGTCATGTTGACAATGTGCTCTCCTAGGCTGGGGAGGCTTCTTGAAGATGAAGAACGACATTGTCGCGCACATTTCAGCGATCAAGGCATCCGAAAACACGGACAAGTGGCAGCTGGACGTCAGCCACCCGACCATCTTCCACGAGCTGCTGTCTTCCACGATACTGCCGCCCGAGGAGAAGACACCGGTCCGCCTGGCCCAGGAAGGCCAGATCCTCGTCCAAGGCGGAACGCTGACCTCCGCGTGGGCCCTGGCCATTGCAGCCTTCCACCTGGTGCGCCGACCAGAGGCGCTGCACAAGCTTCGCGACGAGCTGTTTGCCGCCATCCCCGACCCGGACGAAGTCGTGCCCTTGGCCAAGCTGGAGAGTCTACCATACCTGCGCGGCGTCGTCAAGGAGGCGCTTCGACACAGCATCGGAACCAGCGGCAGGCTCCCGCGAGTCGCGCCCACAGAGACGTTGATCTACAATGACCGGACGACAGGAAAGGGCTGGGAGCTCCCGCCGGGAACCGTAGTCAGCATGAGCCCGTTCATGGAGGTCATGAACGAGGACGTCTTCCCACATCCGCTAGAGTTCCACCCCGAGCGATGGCTTGACGGCGACGACAGGCTCGACGAGCGCCTGCACATCTTTGGGGGCGGCACGCGCGTATGCCTGGGCATGGCCCTCGTGAACGCAGAGCTGCACATGCTGCTGGCCAAGATGTTCCGTCGCTGGGGCGGCGGCGGCATCGCCGATGTGAGCGACGACGGCGACCGCCGGCCAGGCGACGCCGGGGTGTTGAGGATCTACCAGAGCACGCCGAGGGACTGCCAGATGGCGTCGGACTACTTTGTCCCCATTCCGTACAAGGTTCGTGAACACTTCTTTGGTCTCTCGACTGGCTGACGTGCTTACATGATGTTGCAGGGTAGCAAGGGGGTCCGGTTCGTGCTGGAGGCCAACTGAGGAGCAGCTCGAGCAAGCTCGCGGTATAACGTAAAGCAATATGGCCATGGGAGATGAATACGAGTATACGAAGTAGTGAACTGGTGGAATGCACCACTGTCCATGTGGAGTGAATACGTCGTCGTCGGACTAGGGTCGACGGAGTGCTCTCTTAATGACATCAGCGGCTGGAGTTGTACAACCAACGCTCGTCCAAGACACAGCTTGGAGAGATTAAAGAGCGTGCCCGTTGCTTTTCTCCAGACCCAGACATTGGACGCGACTGGCGCCGACCCGCTAGACGTCGGATCACGCAGCGCCCGGGACGGCAGAGTGGGCAGTGGACTTCCCGAGGCCGCGTTGGGCCTAGCGGGCGCTCCCTGCCCCTGACACAGGCAGCCCCAGCGCCCCGCTGCCCAGTCGGCAGGCCCCAAGCAGATCCATTGACGGGCTGCGCTTTGGAATCGGAAGCTGGAGGCGACCGACCACTGTGGGACAAGCTATGGCGGCTGGCCGTTTCGAAATCGTGGAGATGCCAGCCGAGCTTTCTGTCCTTTTCTTCCCTTCTTGATGATTCCTTGCTTGCCTCGGCCCACCAACCGTTGTCTTCCTTGTCCCGGCCCGTACTGCGGCGATATCCTCGAGCTTGCAGCGACACGCGACGTCACAGCAGCTCCGCGACCATGGCCGCCGTCGACCCCGCGACGAGGAAGCGGGTGCTTCGCGTGATCGTCGTCTCCCTCCTCCTCGACCTGGTGAGTAGGATCTGCGCTCTGGGGCATCGGGGGTGGTTCGTCGCTGACCTTGGCGACGCATAGATCTCGTTTACCTTTATCCTCCCGCTGTTCCCGAAGCTGCTCGAGTTCTACCGCGACCGCGAAGCTCCGTCGCTGCTCGACGACGGCCCGCCGACGCTGCTCCAGCACGTGCTCGGCGCCCTCAACAGATACAAGGCCGCCTTCTCGCGGCCGATCGACTCGCGGTATGACATTGTTCTGCTGGGCGGAGCCATGGGCTCCCTGTTCTCGTGCGTAACACCCTCCTTGTCGCCTCCGTCTTCGCGACAATATACTCACGCTGCTCCCGCCACAGCCTGCTGCAGGCCGTTGCCTCGCCCGTCATCGGCCGACTCTCCGACCGCTACGGCCGCCGCCGCGCCCTCCTCGCCTCCATGTGCGGCAACGTCCTCTCCGTGCTGCTCTGGGTCGCCGCCGTCGACTTCCGCACCTTCATCGCCAGCCGCATCGTCGGCGGCCTCTCCGAGGGCAACGTCCAGCTGACGACGGCCATGGCGAGCGACATCTCCGACGACGCCTCGCGCGGCCCGACCATGGCCATCATCGGCGCCTGCTTCTCCGTCGCCTTCACCTTCGGCCCGGGGCTGGGCGCCTGGCTCAGCACCAAGTCCATCTTCACCGCGAATCCGTTTGCGACGGCAGCGGGGTTCAGCCTGGCGCTGGTCGTGACGGAGACGCTGTATCTGTATTTCTGCCTGCCCGAGACGCTGCCTGCGTTGGCGGGGAGGGGAGGCGAGGACAAGGGTGGGAAGAAGGCCAAGGGTGGGACCAAGCCGGTGGAGCGGACCAATTCGCACGTCTTGCTGTATGCCACGAACTTCCTGTTCCTCTTGTTCTTCTCTGGCATGGAGAGCTCGTTGTCCTTTATGACCTATGAGCTGTTTGCCTTCACCTCGGGGAAGAACGGCAGGCTGCTGGGTTTCATTGGCCTGGTGGCATCCGTCCTCCAAGGCGGCGTCACGCGGAGACTGCCGCCACTGCTGTCCGTCCGCGTCGGCGTTGTGTCCTGTCTCGTGTCCTTCATCCTGCTCGCCAGGATCACGAGCGTGGGTGGGCTCTACGCCGCCGCGACGTGCCTGGCCATCACGTCGGCGACCGTCGTGACGGGCCTCAACGCGCTGACGAGCTTCGAGGCGAGCGAGGACGAGCGCGGGAGCAAGCTGGGCATGCTGAGGAGCTGGGGCCAGCTCGGGCGCGGGCTGGGGCCGATTCTGTTCACCAGCGTGTACTGGTGGGCTGGGCGCGAGGTCGCGTACACGATGGGGTCGACTGGCATCGCGGTGGTGGCGGCGGCGGCCATGATGGGGTTGAAGACGCCGAAGGGGGCGGTGAAGGCCAAAGTAAATGGGAAGAAGCAATAATAACGGGTCAAGAGAGAGACGCATGTCTATAATGTTAAATCTAGGGAACAGTACGGAGTACGCCCATGTAATATACATATAAAAGGAGTCAAATCCACGATGTGTCCCGAGAACCAACCACAACTATCTAGAGCCAAAGAGGACATCTATCAACAGCGAGAAGCAAAAGGCAATACGTGAAAATATGTCCAAAAAAGAGGAGGGAGTTAAAAAAAAAAAAAACCACCCGCACTCGGATTTGCACCGAGATCCTTGGCTGTCACCTAAGATAGGAGGCCAACGAGTTGCTATTACTCTATACGGGCCTATAGAGAGAGAGCTCTGCTTGATACCACTTGACCAAACAGGCGGGCTGCCGAATTCCGTTGCGGTGGTGACGGAAGAGCCTATTGTCGTATTTGAGGGTTAACCTGAGGTGATTCACACGGAGGCGGCCGACGGGGGGCTGCATGAGAAGTGAACAACAGGATGCTTCTCAGGAGGTGCGAAACTGCGTGACTAGAGCTCAGAAGCTCGTTGCCGTCGAGGAGCGTCGTTCAATTTTCTCGGATCCATCCAGCCGCCATAACTAGATAGTTCATCACCTCTTCCAAACCACGCGTTTACATCGTGCTCCAGGGTAACATGAAGTCACTTGCCTGCGCAGGTGTTTATAGACCCCGTCTCAACGGGTCCTCGTTTGGAGCTGGCAGAGTGAATGGGAGACGCGAGCTAACGAGAACTCTACCATCGCGTGCTGTCCTGACTGTGGATTTGGACAATGCATATGGATCTTGATTACATGTAATTTTAACAGTATAATGGGGATGAACCGATTAGTCTGAAGCTGGCTAGCAGAACACCCGACCAGACAGGCTCCTGGAAGCCAATAGTTCTAGTTGGATCAGCCGTACTTCGTATTCGACACAGGATTGTGAGCAGGTGAGTACATCAGTAGCTCAGCTACCCATCGATTTATCCGCCAGAGTGAGATCGTAGTGTTGCGCAGGAGGCAAAGCTACTCACAGGGGTAGTTGTTAACACCCTTGTTGCTTGCATAGCAAGTCAGCACCGTCGAACAGGTATTGCTAATCGCGAATGGGCACATCTTCCTCGTATGGGTGTTAGGGGCTACATAGCTCGTACTCTACAGAGGAAATGTTGACGGGCCAATGCGACCGAATCCACCAGTTCGGAGTTGGAAACCATCGTTTCGACTTTCGAGTTTCGACTTTCGAGACTCAGCGGCTTCGTCGAGCCACACATCCAATTAGGAAGTCGTCGTCGCTACGGAGCCTTGCCCCGTTGGCGGGACGAAGCGCCTGCAGAGATCTGGCAGGGACCTCAAGGCCCCGCTGTGGCTGAGGACACAGTCGCTTAGCTTTGACGCAGCACGGACGACATGTGAGGAGGGGGGCAGAATGACCACCTCGAGGCACGATGATATCGTACGACGAAGCTGCCAGAAACCCATCGAGACCTGGGCTCAATCCCCTGGCAGCTTTGACGACCAAGACAGGCAACAGCGCCTACGAGTACGACACTCCCTGCCTGGATTCAAGGTGAAGAATGCGGCGGTGGCGAGGGCCTTGGTGGGGCATGACGTTTGGGAGGGGCAACCAGCAGCATCCAGCAGCAACTAGGGACAGCCGCGGGGTCACAACAAGCAGCATCGCGATAGCGAAATGATGATACGTATAAACAAACCCTTTGCGGGATAACCCGCTATCAGCAGAGCCAATGCTTCCCTCTCCAGTCCGCTGTTGACTCACACCGCATGCGACCGGGTAGAATCGCATGTGCTTGGGCTCGTACGTAACGTTGGGCAGACAGGAGGCGGCGGCGACTCGAGGCGCGATCTCTGTCGCAAGAAAAGTTGGGTCGCAGTGAATTTTTTTCTCTCACACGCAGTGCCCAGCCCGTCTCCACTCTGCAGGTACCTGCTAACAGCTGGCATGTATCTCTCCTGTGGCGCGCTGGACAGGCGCTCTGTGCGCCAAACAGTCATCCGGGGAGTGACGGTGAGCATTAGCCAGTGGCGATGATGATGATGATGATGATGATGCGGATGCAAATAAGATATGTAGAGGACGGATAACACGGGATGCTCTGAATACACGTGCCGCGATTCTGCATGCAGACGGCAGCAGCAGGTTTGACCCCGTCCTTTGCACTGGAATCTGGAGTGGTACGAGTCGCGCGACGTCCTCGTGTTGCCGCCTTAGAGCTTGTAGCATCACAGGCAAGATAGGTATACGAGTAAATCGCAACATGAGATGGCTGCACGACTTCCTCTCGAGGGCGTGCGACAAGTCCCATGTAGGCCCCAAAATAGAGCCTCGCAGCTGTCCGCAACACTGTCCAGCGTATGGCCATCCATCAACACCAGCATCACGGCCTCCAAAACCCAGACCGCTGATTGGCCTGCAGGGCTAGACCTCACGCACAGCGCTAAAAGGCCAAGAAAATCCTGCGCGTGCGAGGCAGAAAAAACCTCCGGTGTGTTAGGGCTAGTCGGTCAGAGGTTGCCCCTCTGGTTGCCCCGCGCGAGCACCAGCACAGTCACCCACCCCTCCTCCACCCACCTTTTTAAATCCCCTCCTCCTACTTTCGCTTTGCGAATTTTTCTCTTTCTGCTCTTCGTCTCGCATACCCGGTTCAAGCATCCGATCTGCGAATTTGTACGTGGCTTCCCTCCCCTTGCCTCCCGAGCATCAGCATCATCGCAGCAAAGGGAACATCGACTAACTCTTGCTCTCCTCGACAGCAAACCTCAGTCAAGCAATCCACTCGACTCAATCTACTCCTTAACACCGCCAAAATGGGGTACGTGGGCATCGCGCGAGGCATCGCAGCAGCCTTGCCCATCCTGATCCATCGATCATCAATACTGACTGCCTTGCAGTAAGGAAGACAAGACTCACATCAACGTGGTCGTTATCGTACGTTGCTCCTCGTGTCCCTTGTCGCCTCGAGACCTTCCTGCTAACTGATCTTCTAGGGGTGCGTAACATGATTGCATCATCACCGCCTGGCCGCCATCGTGCTGACCTCGGACTACAGCCACGTCGACTCCGGCAAGTCGACCACCGTGAGTTTTCCCTCCATGACGATCTAGATATCGTTGGTCGTTGCCCCGCCTGTTACCGGCGCGGGGTATTTCATGGACGCGCTTACTGACCAGAGTACAGACCGGTCACTTGATCTACCAGTGCGGTGGTATCGACAAGCGTACCATCGAGAAGTTCGAGAAGGTAAGATTTTCTCCCCATTTCCCACATCTTCACATTCTTCGTGGCGCTGGCGACTTAGTTACCCCTCGCACCAAACAATTTTTTCTTGCGGCTTATCTGGCGTGTGTGGGGCTGGACCCCGCTACGCTGCCCTGGCCGCAAGCTGCCAGTCACCAAAATCAATCGCACTGTACTCGAGACGCATTGCTGACATGATTGGATTTTAGGAAGCCGCCGAACTCGGCAAGGGTTCCTTCAAGTACGCATGGGTTCTTGACAAGCTCAAGGCCGAGCGTGAGCGTGGTATCACCATCGACATTGCCCTCTGGAAGTTCGAGACTCCCAAGTACTATGTCACCGTCATTGGTATGTTCTGGCCGTTGTCGCAGCAGCTTCCAACGCCCAGCCACTAACCCCAAACCCAGACGCTCCCGGTCACCGTGATTTCATCAAGAACATGATCACTGGTACCTCCCAGGCCGACTGCGCTATCCTCATTATCGCTGCCGGCACTGGTGAGTTCGAGGCTGGTATCTCCAAGGATGGCCAGACTCGTGAGCACGCTCTGCTCGCCTACACCCTGGGTGTCAAGCAGCTCATCGTCGCCATCAACAAGATGGACACCACCAAGTGGTCCGAGGCCCGTTTCCAGGAGATCATCAAGGAGACCTCCAACTTCATCAAGAAGGTCGGCTACAACCCCAAGACCGTTGCCTTTGTGCCCATCTCTGGCTTCAACGGCGACAACATGCTTGAGGCCTCCACCAACTGCCCCTGGTACAAGGGCTGGGAGAAGGAGACCAAGGCTGGCAAGTCTAGCGGCAAGACCCTGCTTGAGGCCATCGACTCCATCGAGCCCCCCAAGCGTCCCACCGACAAGCCCCTCCGTCTTCCCCTCCAGGATGTCTACAAGATCGGCGGTATTGGAACTGTTCCTGTCGGCCGTATCGAGACTGGTATCCTCAAGCCCGGTATGGTCGTCACCTTCGCTCCTTCCAACGTCACCACCGAAGTCAAGTCCGTCGAGATGCACCACGAGCAGCTCACCCAGGGCATGCCCGGTGACAACGTTGGCTTCAACGTGAAGAACGTCTCCGTCAAGGAAATCCGCCGTGGCAACGTCGCTGGTGACTCCAAGAACGACCCCCCTCTGGGCGCTGCCTCTTTCGACGCCCAGGTCATCGTCCTCAACCACCCCGGTCAGGTCGGTGCCGGCTACGCCCCAGTCCTGGACTGCCACACCGCCCACATTGCCTGCAAGTTCGCCGAGATCAAGGAGAAGATCGACCGCCGTACTGGTAAGGCCGTCGAGACTGCCCCCAAGTTCATCAAGTCTGGTGACTCGGCCATCGTCAAGATGGTTCCCTCCAAGCCCATGTGCGTTGAGGCTTTCACCGACTACCCTCCCCTGGGCCGTTTCGCTGTCCGTGACATGCGCCAGACTGTCGCCGTCGGTGTCATCAAGTCCGTCGAGAAGGCTGCTCCTGGTGCCGCCAAGGTCACCAAGTCCGCTGCCAAGGCTGCCAAGAAATAAGTGGTCGTGGTCAAAATGTCGGGTTCGGGGCGTTGTGTACTCACTTCTACGACGAAACGATCTACTTTGCTATGGATGAGCACTCGGCTTCTGTCTCGGGGCACATAATGAGAGGCTGGTATATGGGTTTTTCTGCGTCGGGACTACTCATCATGTGCTTTACGGAAACCTTTAGAGTAGAAGTGATTCCTGCATCTGTCTGTTTCACTTGCGTGACTGTGTGGCATGCATGTCTCGGCCATGTGTCTCGCCACCGTACTGCTGCATTCATGTGAAGTGACGACGTAAAACGTAACAGCCCATTGGAGCGTTTATACGAAGTAATATTGAAAGTATTGTACATGTAGTGTTGGGAGGACCTAATCACAGTTGACCACTCTAGCATCCTGCAACTAACTCGTTTAGGGCTTTTCTTCTTTCCGCGTTTCTGTGCTTGGCGAGGGGCTCTCGTTTGGAGATTCCGCAAGATCGCTGCCATCAGAGACGGACGGCAGCGGTTCACTAGCGTCTTCTAGTGATGATGTGTCGAGCGCCTCGGACCCTTCGCCAGCACCGGGTAGCATCTCGGACATCTGTCCTTCCGACAGAGCATCTTCGACCTCGCCGGGCGTCCAGGGTTCTTCTCCGCTGGGGCCCTGAGCCATGATCGCCTCGCCGTCGAAGGACTCGTCCATCATGTCCCACGTGAACTCCTCGTCGGAGCGGTCCTGCATGAGCTGGTACCCGTGGTCCCACGAGAAGTGCTTCCCGGTGGCGAGCTCCTCGACTAGCCGGAGGAAGCTGACGGCCGGTTCCGCCGTGGTGTCTTGCTGGTGGGCGCCTGGCGGTGCGGCGTGGAGGGAGAGTTCCTGCCGCTGGCCGCCGTGCTGGCCTGCCTCGATGCTGCTGTAGCGGAGGGTGTGGCCGCGCCATGCCAGGTCGACGACCTGGTGGATTTCCAGGCCCATGAAGGTATATGGCACGTCGGTGGCCTGGTCTTGCGGCGGCGGACCGGGACTGGCCGAAAGCCACCGGCTGGGGATGGAGAAGCGCGTGTGGCTCGGGGTCCTGAGGCGTCCTGCCAGGAGGTTGAACTCGGAGACGGCGAGGAATTCCCTGAGGGACTGCTGATTGGCGTCTAGGGGAAGGAGGCGCTGCTGGGTGAGCCGCACGTCGACGCTTTCGTCTGGCAGCAAGATGTCGTCAACGCGCCAGGGGATGACACCGTGCAGAGTGGAATCGGGGGGAAAGGCAAAGGTCGAGAGGTCCGTGTCGGGGTTGACGGGAAGCCTGAGACGAATCTCGGGCACGGCGTCCCCGAATTTCCGCGCCTGTGCTGGGTCCGGAGAGAAGTTGAGGATGATGGCCGTCGACTGAGCGATGGTGTTGTCGCTGTCGGCGGTGATCGATGTGAGGGATGCTGGGTGCGGAACTACGGGAGAGAGGATGCGACGACTCTTGGCCATTTTGGCTTCTCGGCTGTCGTGCCCGGTGTGAAGGATGTGTCCAAACGTAGCCGTGATTCGATCTGTTGTCTGCTGGTCTGCTGCTTCGAGCGTTGGCATTGGCGGCGATACCTTGCCAGCCAAATCCAGGGGCGTGTCCTCCACGGGAGCCTCCTTGGCGATTGGGTTGACGTAGCGCGACCATTGTCGTAGTTTGTCCCTCCAAGACATGCCTCTCTTCTCGCGATGGTGTTCGACAAGGAGGCCCTTGCGGGTCTTTGAGGTCTTCGAGGAGCCAACGATGTGAGCTTTGCTGGACAGTGCGTTTGTCTCATGTCCAGTAAGTAGTCGGAAGACAATGTCTGCAGGGTCTTCTGTTGGTCTACTGAAGGGCGCTTCCCCAGTTCCCAACACACTGGTCTCGGGTCGGTCCTTGTCGGCAAGCCATGATATGGAGAGTTCCTGTCTTTCAGTCAGCGGCGCAAACTATCAAGAAGTACAACAGCACACTTACTGAGTTACTCTTGTTGTAATCAAGGACCGTGTTGGTTATGCGCCCAAGCTCTTCCAGAACGGGCTCGAGGAGATTGTCACCCTGTACATGCAGTACAGAAACCTTCTTGGACGTGATTGACCGCACGATTTCGTCTATCCGTGTCAGGATAGTAGCAATTGTCGATTTGCGAGCGTAAATGGCCAGTCGAGACTCCTCGAACTTGGGCGATATTCTTTCGTTGTTCGACTTATCGAGATATGCGGCGCTCAGGGATTCGATGACACGGCTGGAGGGACCTGCAAGACGGTGTTAGAAAGGGGCCTGAAGATGCAGAAGGGCTTACACGTACGGGCGATGAGCCGAAAGATATCGGGCTGAACCCAAATCAGTGTCCTTCCGAGACCCTCCACCTGCTCTTGGATCTCCAGTTTCCACATCGCCGTCAAGATCAAAACGGCCTGCTGCTGCTTCGGCTTGAGACTGCCCCACTGATTCGACTGGGCCGCCTGCCAAGCTCCTTGCTTGACCATCCAAGGGTATGAAGGGGCGTCGTTTGCCTGCAAAGTATGCTCCCAATCCCCCTTGTTGAAGTAGCCGACCAGCTGCTCCCGCGTGAACCCATCGACAAGGGCGTCCACCAGCTTCTCAAAGTCTTTTCTCCGGACAACGGTCGTGTCGCTAGGACGCAGCTCGTCGATGTTTTCGCGCACCTCTTCTGAGAAGTCGAATTCCGGCCCCTCTTCCCTAGGGAGGACGTCCTCCCAGTGCAGCGGCACGCCAGGAGCCACCGCTTCCTCTTCAAGCAGGGTCACGGACTTCTTGGACCTCTTCATCTTATTTGGATTCTTGATTATCAATGCTTCGACCGGCTTGCCCAGCGCATCAATGCCGAGGTGCTGGTGGTGGAGGAGGTCATGGCGAAAGGCTCGCGAGGGTTCGGCCGGAGCTGGCTCGTCGGATCGAGGTTCGCCTCGTGATGCTGCTTCCGACGTTTCGGGATTTGATTCGACCAACTCTGGTAGTACGGGGATACTTGAAGCGTGAGCTGACGGCTGGAGGTCTTCCTTGGGAGTGCGGTCTTCCTTGGGAGTGCGGTCTGCCTTGGGAGGAAGTTCCCATTCCGCAGGCTCGTCGTCAAATCGTCTGCCCTTCCTCTTCCCTCTCCGGCTGCCGCCCCGGCCGCCCCTCCGCTTGTTCTTTTGGCTACCAATTGCGCCATAACTCAGCGACCCAGATATCAGAGCCTCTATCCGTTCCTTGCTCTGAGCAGCTGAGTCTGAAGCGTATCGTCGCGGCCGGTCGGCTCGAATGGAGCTATTGTAAGCGATCAGCGTCGCACTGCGCTGCGCGAGGCTTAGTCGGCATGTCAGGCAAACGCGCGGCAGAGCAGCCGCCCTTGAAAGCATGGATAATGTGAAGAAGCGGGCCGTTGGAAGATCAATTTTGCTGCAAGAAAGGATTCATGAAGCCGGGAGGTGTCCAGACCAGAGCTCGGGAAATTTGCTGCGATAAGCGATAAGAGAGTTCTGACGTCGCGTCGAGAACGGCTGAGCGCGTTTGCGGTTTGCGCAATCGCGCGAGTGCCCCTCCTCACCAATACCTTGCTTTCCTTGCTAAACCACCTTGCGTAAATCCTCTGAAGGAGAAAACGAATTGATCGAGACCAAAGCGCTTAGCGAACGTCGCTGCCCCGGCATTCATACACTGCAACCACAATGCCTCCGCAAAGGAGAAGACGTCCGGTACGATCGCAGCCCTGCGTTGGAGATGCTTGATTAACCAGCCTGGCAGGCCGAGGACGAAGACTCAGACGACAGCGCGCGCCCGCGGCAGCGCCAGAATCGCGACAACTCGGACGAAGAAGCCGAATACGAGTCGGGAGATGGCATGGACGTAGATGAGAACCCAGCCCAGCACGCCGACAACCAGCTCGCAAAGAAGCTGATCCGATACGCCATCTCGTGCGAGTACTCGCGAACGGCAATACGTCGAGATGGTATCAAGGAGAGAGGTGAGGTCAGGTTGATACAGTACCTACTGCTGTCGCTAACACCACGGCTAGTTCTTGGCAACCAAGGACGATCCTTCAAGCGAATATTTACGATAGCGCAAAAGCAGCTGCGAGAGGTATGGGGCATGGAACTGCGAGAGCTGCCAGTTCGGGAAAAGATGTCGCTGCAAGAAAAAAGACAAGGTATGTGGTTTCGGCCTGTCTGACATGCCGGAGCTAACATGCTGCCAGCCATGAAGTCAAATTCCCAGCTGAAGACAGGATCTGGAGCCTTCATCCTGTCTTCCACATTACCCGGGCCATTTCGGAGCGCATCAGTCCTCAGGCCATCCAAGACCCCGAGTGCAGACGACGAGGCCACATATGTAGCGTTTTACACCATGGTCATCTCGTTGATATGGCTAAATGCTGGCGAACTCAGCGAGCAGAAGCTGAAGCGGTACCTCATGCGACTGAACGCGGACCAAAATGTCTCGACCGAAAGGACCGAAGCCACGTTCAAGAAGATGGAGAGACAAGGCTACGTGGTGAGGAAAGTGGAGCGGCCTCCGACAGGCCAAGACGGCGAGCAAACGGTCACCTGGCATGTTGGGCCTCGAGCAAAGGAAGAAGTAGGACTCGATGGGGTCATGGGCATGGTGCGCGAGGTGTACGGCGAATGGAACCAGGACCAGGAGAAGAAGCTGCGGTCGAATCTGGGACTCAGGGCCAAGGCAACTGCAGGCGCCAACGGGCAAACGGACGAAGCTGGGGAGAGCAGCAGGATGAGCGCTGACGACGAAGACTAGCCGTTTCAGCGCAACAAAGTATAACTCTGCAAACCCTTGCCTCTTATTCGTAGGCGGACATAGAGCAGAGCCGCGTATCCTGCGAACTATGTACATGTATGATCCCATCCGTCCTGGGGTATCTTTCCTTTGACGCCGTTCCGTACTGAAAATGCACACCTATAGCTTGTAAAACCCGACTGCCTAGTTCGACTCTCGCTGAGGAATAACCTCGTCCCCTTCACGAGGTGGCGGGGGGCCGCAGGGCTGGATCATTTTCTGCTCGCGAGCGGTTAGCGAGGACTCGGCACTCGGCCCGGGGGGTGCGAGGGGGACGCACGCGAATCAGCCGCGCGCGGGTCGTGGTGATGGGCTCGTTCTCCGCAAGCGCGACGTAGGCAAGCAGAGGTCGGTGGCCCACCATGGACGAGAAGGTGTCGCGCTGGATGTTCGTCTTCCACTCCCAGCTCGTGGTGTCGGGGTGGCCCGTCCCGATGAACTTGGCCTGCAGGCGCTCGAGCTCTTGCTGGTTTCGGAGCTTGTCCGCCTGGGGGTGGGGAGTGAGCAAGGAGGTCTTTGCCACGGGGTCCATCGACTCAGAGTCTTACCATTGCTGCGAATAATCACGGATCGTCAAGGCTTGCCAGAATGAACCGCTTGCGCTGGGTAGTTGGCTTGGTCTGGCCGATTTCGTAGCAGTTGTAGAGATACCGATGCGGCAATCTTTGCCGTGGTCCGTCTCAAGGCTGTAGAAGGTAATCGCGGGATTCCTGGTGCTTGTTGAAATGCTGATGCTCAGCAAGCTCCGAAAAGCTGTCGGCGCAGTTGAAGCGCGACCGGCTAAGTCTCGGCTAATTACTGATCACGATCACCACCAGCAACGCTCCAGACGGGCTTCATGTTCTCTCAACAACATACACAAGTTCAAGCTGACCTTCCTTCCGGGTATTGATTCGGTTCAAACTTGCAAGTATAAAACGACGATTATTTAACATTTTATGCCGAAAGGCACACTTTCGGCCCGCAGCTCAGCGCATCCACCCTCACCACTCGGCTCGCGACTGAGCACATCAGGACTGGAAGCTATCCAGTACCGTCACTGCACAAGACCAGAAACTTACCCCGTCACTCTACGTAAAAGATGTTCCCGGGGCGATGGAGCCCGCCGCCTTGCACCGGCCAAATGCCGGCGCCATCCTACCGCTCCATCCCGGAACACTGGACCGAGCTCAGTGCGGCGAAGAGACAGAAGCGGCTGTGCTCCGAGGATGTGGAGGCGCTGAAGGCGTCTTGCGCAGCAGACTGCGGAAAGAATCACGTGGCAGAGTGCCCAAGCTGCTACGGCAAGGTGTTGGACCGAATGCGCCGGAGATACACGGAGAGCCAGGACCGGGAGTGGTTCACGCAGAGGAAGGCCTTTCTGCATGAGCTGGAGGGGCTGTTCCAAGACGCAAGGGACCGCAAGAGAAGCGTGAAATTCATCGAAGCGAGGATAGAGTCCGAGAAGGAAGCGTGGTATCGCTGGGTCCTGCGAAAGTACCCCGAGTTCATCCAATTCTCCGAAAGTGGCGTTGACCCGGGTGTGCTGAGGTGCATGCTGGACGACCCGGACCGGTCGGGCCAAGAACTGGTGAGCATGATGCTCGAAGGATCCGGCAAGCCGGCAGACTGGCTGGCGAGCGTGGAGGCATTTGCGGAAAAGGTGGCCGCGGCCAAGGCAGACCCGGCAGAGCTGAAGAAGCTCTTCGTGGCCGAGTTCTTCGTCGACCAGCCCACGGGCAACGCCCTGGAGAACGCGCAGAGGTATCTGGACGAGTACACGGCCAGCGAGACAATGTCGCTGGAGGACATGATGGACAAAATCGCCGCGGACTTTCAAGAGAGCAGCATCTGCCAGCCCCAGCGGGAATGCCACCAGATGCGACTCGACGAGCTCCGCAGGGCAAAGACGGCGTTTGAACGGGCCAAACTGCAGGCTAAGGGCCAGCTAGCCGGCCACGAAGCGCCCACCGCCAGCGGAGAGCTGTACGACCTACCCCCTTGCCACGTTTGCCGGAAGACGGTGGACCCGGATGAAGTCTTTTCGTGCTCTTTATGCCAGGCGGTCACGCAGATGGGAGGCCGCAGGAAGTTGACCGTCTACTGCACCGAAGACTGCTTCCGCAAGGGCCATGTAAGCGTCCCCCCGTCGCGAGCCAGCCTCGGAGGCAGGAAAGCTAACCCTCGGTAGGGCGACCACGTCGAAGCAGAGCACGATTGCGAGGCCGGCGACAGGTGCGTGCAGCTACGGGACGAAGACGTGGAAATGGACGACGGCGCCCCCCAGGCGGTCTCATGCAGGGAGTGCATCGACCAGCAGCTGATGACGCTGTACTGCTCCGAGAGCTGTGCGGCCGCGAACATTGCCGAGCACAGACGACGTGCGCATGGCGTCGAGACGCAGCCCGAAGAGGCGCGGGACCTCGTGGCTCCGGCGGACGAGGTGGCGGAGTCTACGCTGCAGAGGGAGAACCCTGGCTTGAAGATGTCGCGAGTGGGCTAGAGGGAGTCGCGTTGTGGCTTTGTGTTGTGTACAATATATATACCCTGAAGAGACTGTGGAACGGGGTTGCGGGGCACGATGGATAGACTGTTGTTGAGGCTCACCTCCTTGTTCTATCCGGCATGACCGATTATCAAATCTTTGGTTTTTAGAGACAAGACTTATAAAGACGCCCTTAGACATACGCATCACGAAGTAGCCAGTCATGGCATCTGTGACGACCTAAAAACAGCACACTGCATGTCGCTCAGCGACCCACCCACTCTCCAACATCCGAACGACGCCGGATCTCGAGCCCATTCGGGTCGTCTTTGCGCCGCAACCCGCTCCCCGGCCTGTCGCCCCATCCGGGACGCAGATTGATTCATCGTCGGCTCCATCCCGCACCGCCCCGGATCGCCCATCGCCCCGAGCGGCTGGACCTGGCGCCCGCACATTACCTGGCCGACCTCGCCTCGCCTCGCCTCGCCATGGACGACGGCGGCGCCGCGCGGAAGAGGGTCCCGACGGCCTGCGAGGCCTGCCGCGCCGCGAAGATCCGGTGCCAGCCCAGCGAGCGGCCGGGGGTCTGTGAAAGGTACGGCCGCGGAGGGAGTTCTGCGCGGGCGTGCGGCACGTTGGCTGACCGTGGCAGGTGTCTCGCGTCGAAGAGGGAGTGCGTCTCGCGGATCGGCCCGCGGGTTCGTCGGAGGAAGGCCAGGATGTAAGCCTTGACTGTGTACTACAGCAGCAGTGGTGTTGACCCTCGCAGAGCAGAGGATATCTCGCAGCGGGCGCCGCCTCCGGCTGGTCCGTCCGGGACCTTCAGCATCGACTTTGCCGTCCCGGCGGGAGCCGAGGCCGACGACGGCTTCGAGACCCTGCGCGACTCGCATGGACAGTTCCTCGACAACCTGCTCCTCGCCGAGGGCGACGGCGACACGTCTCGATGGACGCCCTCCTTCGCCGACGGGCCCGACACGCCGCCGGCCTCGTCCACCCGCTCCCACCCCATCCAGGACTTCCAGGGCAGGCCGTCCTTCAACCTCGCGTCCGCCGAGTCCCTCCTGGCGTCGTTCCGCGCCATGCTCGCCTGCTTCCCGTGCGTCGCGCTGCCCGGCGACGCGTGCGTGCCGCGCCTGGCGGCCGCGCGGCCGTTCGTCCTGCTGGCCGTGCTGGCGGCCGCGTCCGGCGCGAGGACGCTGCAGGGCCACAGCCTGTACGACGACGAGTTCCGCAAGGTGCTGGGGCTGAAGTTCGTGGCCGCCGGCGAGAGGAGCCTGGAGCTGCTGCAGGGCATCCTCGTCTACTGCGCCTGGTGAGTCCGCGTGGCCGTGTGCATGTCCAGCTCGGGCGGGATTTGACGCTTCCAGGTATCCTTTCCATCTGCGGCCAAGGAGTAAGCAGGCCGTGCAGTACATACGGATGGCGGCCGACCTGGTCCACGATCTTGAACTCGACCAGGAGTTTGCGATCAACACGGGCCTGGAGCCGGAAGTGACGGAGCAGCAGCTCGACGGCATCCGCGCGTATATCGGCTACTGCTACATCGTCTCGACGTAAGCAGAGCCCCCCGCCTGGCCGTCCTGCACTGTTGCTAACGAGCCCAGATTCGTCGTCACCTGGAAGATCAGGCGCGGCGTGACGACCAGCTTCACGCCCTGGACGGCCGCGTGCTGCGGCATCCTCGAGCGCAACGCGCGGGTCGACGGCGACGTGGTGCTCGCCTCGCTGTTCCGCTCGTCGAGTATCCTCTACGAGGCGGCGGAAGCCATCCACGAGCGAAGCGGCCGGACGGAGCACCACGGCCGGCTGGTCCTGGCTGGCCTGGAGCTGCAGTTCCAGGAGCTCCAGGCAAGGGTGCCGGCTCACGTTGCCTCAGCCGGTATGCGCTTCTATAGTCCCTGTGGCGGTCAGGACTAATATTTGCAGTGCCGGTCAAACTACAGGCCATGTTCATCGACTTCTACCTCGACGGCGGGCCGCTGCTCAGACTCCCCCGCGCGACGTTTGCCCTCCCCTTGGGGGACGCATCTCTGCCGCCGATAGCGTCCAAGCTCCGCGACTGCACGGTGAAGCTCAAGAGGTTCTTTGACTATTTCAACGCGCTCGACGAAGCGGCGTTTCTGTGCTTCACCCTCAACGACTGGGCGCGGCTCGTCCTGTCCATCATCCTCGCCCTCCGCCTGTCCTTCCCGACGCCAGAGTGCCCCGGCTTCGACGCGTCGTGGGCGCGCGCCCACCTCCGGCTCGACGAGTTCCTGTCTCGGATGTGCCGGGAGACGGACCTCACGCCGGCGTCCAAGAAGGTCGACGTGCTGTCCGCCAGCCGTGTCGTCATGGGGGTCGTCAGGGACAAGTATCGGCGTCGGCTGCGGGCGCTGGAGGCATCGCAGGCGGCGACGCCGGGCAAGACGCACGGCTGTCCGATGCTGGACGGGAGCCTGGAGCAGTATTACCCGCTTTGGGACGAGGCTTTTGGGCCCATGTCGGTGCCGCAGCCTTCGGTGGGTGAGACTACGAGCAAGCCCGTCTTTCATGACCTTTGGGCGACAATGACAATGGGCTGGGCCAACGGGAGCGGTATGCCCGGGGAACAGGAGTCATGCTAACGGTGCGGAGGCCCTACAAGCACAATGGAAAACGTCGGGCTTCGTCGCAAAGGCCGACAGACGTATGTAGGAGCAGGGGTTGGGTATCGCGAATGTTGTCGTCCAACGAGCATCACTTGCCCAACGGCATTATCCACATTATCGAAAGAGCGCAATTATCAAGTGTTTATTCTTGGAAATAAACGACTCGTCCGCGGGCAGCCGGGAGAATGTAGTTTAAAAAGGGCGAGGAAGAAGGCAAGGTGAAGCGGGCGCCACAACGTCCTGGGTTACTCCTCGAGCGCCTCGCCGGGAACTTCCTCGCCCCAGTTCTCCTCATCCTCGTCCTCATCAGCAGTCGCCACCTGATACTGCTGGTATTCTGACACCAGGTCGTTCATGTTGGACTCGGCCTCGGTGAACTCCATCTCGTCCATGCCCTCACTCGTATACCAATGCAGAAAGGCCTTGCGACGGAACATGGCCGAGAACTGGTCCCCGACGCGCTTGAAGATGTCCTGGATGGCCGTCGAGTTGCCCACAAACGTCGACGACATCTTCAGCCCCTTTGGCGGGACCGAACACAGCGCCGTCTGCACGTTGTGGGGGATCCAGTCCACAAAGTAGGCCGAGTTCTTCATCTGCGCCTTGCGCATCTGCTCTTCGACCTCCCTCATGGCCATCTTGCCGCGGAAGATGGCCGAGCACGTCAGGAAGCGGCCGTTGCGGAAGTCGGACCCGGCCATCATGTTGCGGGGGTCCAGCAGCTGCTGGGTCAGCTCGGGCACCGAGGTGGCGCGGAACGAGGAGGCGCCGCGGCCCGTCAGCGGCGCGAAGCCGACCATGAAGAAGTGAAGGCGCGGGAATGGGACCTGCGGCACGGCGGCCAAGGAGTCAGCATCATCCATGCGCCGAGGCTGCTCGACGTGGGGGGGGGGGGGG